>JAQJVL010005167.1:0-37662 GCA_035578905.1 Stictocephala bisonia | reverse complement strand
GTTCGACTGTGCCCTGGAGTGATTAGTTTGAATGTGCCCTGGAGTGATTAGTTTGACTGTACCCTGGAGGGATTAGTTCAACTGTGCCCTGGAGGGATTAGTTTGACTGTGCCCTGGAGTGATTAGTTCGACTGTGCCCTGGAGTGATTAGTTCGACTGTGCCCTGGAGTGATCAGTTCGACTGTGCCCTGGAGGAATTAGTTTGACTGTGCCCTGGAGTGATTAGTTCGACTGTGCCCTGGAGTGATTAGTTCGACTGTGGCCTGGAGTGATTAGTTTGACTGTGCCCTGGAGGGATTAGTTCGACTGTGCCCTGGAGTGATTAGTTCGACTGTGCCCTGGAGTGATTAGTTCGACTGTGCCCTGGAGGGATTAGTTCGACTGTGCCCTGGAGGGATTAGTTTGACTGTGCCCTGGAGTGATTAGTTCGACTGTGCCCTGGAGTGATTAGTTTGACTGTGCCCTGGAGGGATTTGTTTTATTACTAACTAAATGTAATACCATTGGAACCACAAAAACAGTTTTTTTTTAAAGAGGCATGAGTCTATATTTATCAGAACTTGTTTTCATTTACAAGTATTTATACATATTATATTTTTCTTCATTTGACCAATGTGTTGAACGTAGCTTTTATCTATTAGAATAATTTAGTGTTATTAATTTTCAGCGAATAATAGACACTAATTATTACTTACAATTTATTTTAAAAATTATTTCATGAATCCGCAAATTATTATTATTCATGATTATTAACAACTTTTACATGTTGTACTTTATCTGAAGCAGTAAAATTGAAACACAAGTGCATTTAAAAGCACATTAAAACTGTTTAAATTACTAGAAATACCCGTATATATGTCATTTACATCCCAAATTTAGTAGGCATTATCAATGATGATGTGAGACACTATCATATTTTTAAAGGTTTATTCTTAGCAAAATTCTTAACTATAAGTACACCCTAAAAAGTATCTATAATTTAATTAGATCTCTAAATATAGCTTAAACTAATAAGAACTCTAATTTACAATATAGTGGCAAAATATTAATAATTTACACTGAGCTTTTAAACATTAGTGCTTAAAGTGTTGTTAAAATAGAAAACCTTTGTCGTATATATACACAATGTTATAGGTTAAAAAATATTATAAACAAAAGAAGGTCTATATATTGCCATTTTTTATTATATTTATATATAGTTTTTTAATTAGCATAATACGTGTTGGTACATATACAGTACAATTAAACGTCACACAACACAAATTTATTACAATATAAGCAAAAAATGTACAAATATATTACAATACAAGTACAAAAAGCACGAAAATTATGGTGATCGATTTCGGTGGACCACGCTCACCTTCCTCAGACCAGAGGGATTTAGAAAAGAATGGAAAATGGTGTTTAAAAACTCAATTTATAGTCGTCAAAATGGTGGCTGCTGTGATATGACTTAGATAATATGTTAAATATACTCAATTATCACCGCCAGAAGCTTAGTTTTACCAGAGAACTTGAATCTATGAATGAAATTTGCTTTTTAGATCTAAAAATAATTTGTGATGATAAAAAACTTTCATATAGAATTTTCAGGATGTTTAGCAAAACAAATTGTACAATAAACAACAACTCTGTCCATCCCCCGTCTCACAAAACAGAGATTTGTGAGACGGCTTAAAATAGCTTCAGAAGTATTTTATATAGGATGTATTCAATACCATTAAGTGTTGCAGATAGGAAACAAGAAATAAATGTAAAATAAAATCAATAGCTATTGAAGATGGATACAAGGCATCAATAATTGATGAAATTGGAAGTAGAATAAAGAAGAAAATAGAAAATAAAATTCGAGAAGAAAAACAAACAACACTTACAAAAAGAAAATTTCGATAAAGAACAAAAGAAGTATGTATCCTTCCATTACAATGGACCATTTACACAAAGAGTTGGTAATAGATTTAAGAAATTCAATTTATCAGTAGCTTTTAAAACTTGTAATACTATGTCCAACATTTTACACCTGAATATTGAAAGTGAATATAAATTCAATGATCCAGGAATATATAGAAACTCAACTCAAACTCAAAATTCCTTTATTTTAACAATTACAAAATTGCATAATAGAGTCATACTATTACTAACGTAAACTAAAACATATGCGAAGATTGAAAATTAATAATATACAGGTGGCAAAATTCTAGAACTATTTACAGTATTTACACTGATACAAAGTTCATATACTCCCTCACGCTGTAATAGCAACGAGATAACTACATTCTCTTGGTCATTCTGCCAAACTTCGTTGCATCATTTTCCGCTTTGACAGTATCAGGCAGTGAGTTGTAGAGCCTAATTGCATTGCTCCTTAAATGGCTTTCAAAAAAACTTGTTTTATGGCGAGGAATGGGAAGGTTTTGTCGGTTTCGGAGGTCATACCGGTTAGAAAAAACACCAAAAAGTTCGGGATTTTTTCTGACAAATGTAACGCAATGAAGAATATAAATAGATGGAAAAGTTAATATATTGTAATTTTTGATCATTGGTGTACAAGACTGTCTGAAAGGTAATTTAAAAACGGCTCTGATTGCTTTCTTTTGGAGTTTAAATAAGAATTGGGTTTTAGTTGTTTCGTGACCCGAAATAACAACCGCATATGACATTAGAGGATAAATAAGTCTGTAGTAAGCCGTGAGGAGAGTATTTTCATCAAAAATAGTTGAGAGTCTCTTTAAGAGGAAAATTTCAGAGCTAATCCGCTTGCATACAGAGTCAACATGGTATCCAAATTTCAACTTATTATCTAAATAAACTCCCAAAAACTTAATTATCTCGCTTGGTTCAACTTGCTCATAGTCAATAAAAAAATAAAGATATTAAGAATTTCTTCTGTCACTTATCTAAAATCTGTGTCTTTGTATTCTTCAGATGTAGAATATTCTTTTCAAACCACTGGAGAAGAGCGCTTGATTCTTCATACACCCTAACCTCCAAATCAGACCTATGTATTAGCCGTCACTGAAAATGAGGTATGTTCCGCAAACTGACAAACACGGGCCCTGTATGTGCTGAGAGACAGGTCATTGACAAATATAAGGAAAAAGGACCGGGCCAAGCACCGAACCCTGTGGGACACCCCTCTGAAATAGTGAGGCCTTTGAATGAGCCATCCGCTCATATCCACCAACGTCAACAAATTGGACCTGTACGGTTTGCTCCCTATTTGTCAAGTACGAAGCGATCCAGGGGAGAGAATTGCCTCTAGCACCCATACTATTTAACTTGTGCAATAGGATGCCATGATCCACCATATCAAATGCTCTTGTCAGGTCAAAAAACACTCTGATAGCCGATTCACCCTTATCAATTGCCTCAACTATGGGTGAGATCAGACAATGGATGGCATCGCTCGTGGATTTGCCTCTTGTAAAGCCAAATTGAGAGGGTGACATGATATTATTCTTGGTGATGAATCCAATCAGTCTATTAAAAAACACCCTCTCAAAGACTTTTGAGAACGTTGTAGTTAAGGAGACAGCCCTATAATTACCACACTCCTCTCTACTACCTTGCTTATGTAAAGGCCTAATAATGGAGTGTTTAAGTGCATCGGGAAAGACCCCATGTTGAAAGGAGAGGTTGGTGATGTAGCACAATGGCCCTAATACCAAATCATACACTTGCTTAAGGAGATAAGATGAAATACCATCAGGCCCAGACAACCGCTTTGGCTTATGAGACATGATTTCATGAGCAACCTCATCCTCTACCACAGAGGACAAAAAAAGTGAGTGCAAAGAAGTCTGTGAGGGAGTCTTAATGGCATTAGTCTGCGATCCGTGCTGAAAGAGTAGTCTAATTGCAAACTGGAAAAAAGCTTACTGAAAGCATTTGCAGCTTCAGCAGGATCACAAATCAAATTTCCATCCTTTTCTTCCAACGTGATATTTCGAGTCTGTGTGTGAATTGTGGGTTTCTGGTCACTGATCACATCCCACATAGTCTTAACTTTCTTAGAGGAGTTCAAAATTTTTTCTGACACAAAATCAGATTTAGCTTTTCTTATTGTTTTCCTATATTTACGTCTGAGTCTCAAGTATTCAAATCGCATTGGATGCGAAAGAGTCCCACTCCTTATTTTTTATATAAAGAGATTGCAAATTATCCCTAAGCTTTAAGATGTTGTGATTGATAATTGGCTTTTAGTAGGAGGTCCTGGACTTAATTTTACTTCTTAAAAGCGGAAAACAGATTTCAAAATAATGTTTTATATCGTCAAAAAAGTAGTCAAATTTACAATTTAGACCTGAGGTGTTGAGGACATCTGACCAAGTCTCTATGTGAAATATTTCTAAATGTCTGGATGTTTGCATGGTTAATCTTACGGCTGATTTTATATTGTGGTCGAGAGGATGAAGTGCTGCACACGTCAACAACAATCTCTTGGGCACGATGGTCCGCTAAAGCAGCCACCAAGACACTACTCTTTACCAGACGGTCATCAACATTTGTAAAGATATTGTCAATTGCGGTCTTAGAAGACTTAACGTCTCTGGTATACGTTGTAATCGTATGGCGTAGACCATATGACGACATAGTGTGAGTTAAAAAATTAGGCATTTTAAAAATTAAGTTTATACTCCTATAATTTGGCTTTCTGGTTTAAGAAGCAGTACTAAATGTGCAATACCACTCTACGTATATGGGTGGACGGGTGGGTCAATACCACTGTACTTGTAGGAGTGGGCGGGTAGGTCAATACCACTGTAAGTGTATGGGTAGGCGGGTGGGTCAATACCACTGTACGTGTGTATAGGTGGGTCAATACCACTGTACGTGTATGGGTAGGCGGATGGGTCAATACCACTGTACGTATATGGGTAGGGGGTGGGTCAATACACCCCCCACCCATAAATAAAAAATACTGTTATTTTTTGTAAGTCATTCACATGTAAAAATTGGCGATGTATGGAGGGTTTTGGATATGTGTTGGCTGAGCCATGTTATGTATTAATAGAGCCATCATACGTGCTTTACTTAAGGCTTTCATATTTAATAATTAGTTTGGTCAAGACAGTTGGAGCCGGACGTAACTGGACAAAGACGAGAGTGTGGTTAAGGAACATGAAAGATTAAGTGAATCACAACTAAGAAAGGAGTACCTGTACCTCTCTGTCCTACACTGACACTCAAGATCAGATTGGCAGGAAAGTTATTCTATCCAAAGAGCACCAAACTAATCCTAAATGAAGAATAAACAATATACTGTTTCATAGCATTTGATACATCTAAATACCTTAATTTCATAGAAAATAATAAAACATTTTACATTATTACTGAAAACGAACTAAATTGTGAAGCTTAGAAAGAATGTTAAATGCACAAATAAAAAAAAATTGACCCAAAATCAAATAAAGATAAATTACAATGTAAATAAAATATTTTTTTGAATTCTATTCTTAGCAAAACTATTTCCAAGAAAACAAGATGACAAACATTTTAATATATAAAATGCTGTGTTTTTAACGTTGTTATAATCATTAACAACCAGAAAATTAATACCAAAAGAAAAAATACGATAGTGCTACATGCATCTTGAAAATAGCACTTGATGCTGAAAACATCAGATTATAAAAATCAACGGAGAGAAATGACTGACAATATTATTAATTATAATGAAAATAACTCACTTATTGGGTATTTTTATAGAACTTTTAGATATGTCACTCACACAATCCAATAAAGGTTTACATTTTCAAAAGCAACAAGTGACTTGCTTTTTTACAAAAATTTGCTTGTTTATTTTGATAACTAAAACTTCGTTTTCAAAAAGCATAAAGTGTTTAAAAATTTGCATTTGATTTATACGTGATTTTTTCACAAAATAATTAACGCAATAATTATACTTATTTTTTTAAATAACATTTTTTTAAGTAATATAGTTTAATGCGTGTCATATATACACAGATTAAATAAAACCTATTTTCTTCAGAGTTATTTCATTAATTGGTGCAAATGTATAAAATATTTGTTTAAGAATATATTTTATGGCCTATTCTATAAATTAATATTACATAAATAATTTAAAATTATTACTTAACTAAAAATTATTACTTAAAATGATTATTTAAACATCACAACTTAAATTTTTATAACTTCCACGACTACATTTAACATTATCTCATAGACAAAGAAGTGTATTATTCTAATTTGTATAAAATAACGATTGACTTAGTAAAAACTAATTTACACAAATTATATAAAAGTATAATTTTCGAAAACATAATCAATTTTGTATCAAAATTGTAATTAATGAACGTTATACTGACTTACACAGAAGCAGTATGTTGCTTGTACTACTGTGATCCTGGACGAGGCTGTGCAGATAAATGTCTTACAACCGTATGCCAGCTAGTGTTGAGCTCTCTGTCTTTTGTTTATTTTCCTTTGTATCCATACCAGAAATATGTTGCTTAAAATATATTGCGACCGATATACAGTATATTTCCATACTGGGGCCTATATATATATCGATAGGAGGGATCGATAGTGTCGATTACCTCCCATCGTGATGTACGTTATATAATCTAGCCACTAGACGTGTTGTCTGTGATCCTCCAGGATCGATAGGTTCGATTACCGTCCATCGTGATGTACGTTATATAATCTAGCCACTAGACGTGTTGTCTGTGATCCTCCAGGATCGATAGGGTGGATTACTTCCCATCGTGATGTACGTTATATAATCTAGCCACTAGACGTGTTGTCTGTGATCCTCCAGAATCGATAGGGTCGATTACCTCCCATCGTGATGTACGTTATATAATCTAGCCACTAGACGTGTTGTCTGTGATCCTCCAGAATCGATAGGGTCGATTACCTCCCATCGTGATGTACGTTATATAATCTAGCTACTAGACGTGTTGTCTGTGATCCTTCAGGATCGATAGGGTGGATTACCTCCTATCGTGATGTACGTTATATAATCTAGCCACTAGACGTGTTGTCTGAGATCCTTCAGGATCGATAGGGTCGATTACCTCCCATCGTGATGTACGTTATATAATCTAGCTACTAGACGTGTTGTCTGTGATCCTCCAGGATCGATAGGGTCGATTACCTCATATCGTGATGTACGTTATATAATCTAGCCACTAGACGTGTTGTCTGTGATCCTCCAGGATCGATAGGGTCGATTACCTCCCATCGTGATGTACGTTATATAATCTAGCCACTAGACGTGTTGTCTGTGATCCTCCAGGATCGATAGGGTCGATTACCTCCCATCGTGATGTACGTTATATAATCTAGCCACTAGACGTGTTGTCTGTGATCCTCCAGAATCGATAGGGTCGATTACCTCCCATCGTGATGTACGTTATATAATCTAGCCACTAGACGTGTTGTCTGTGATCCTTCAGGATCGATAGGGTGGATTACCTCCTATCGTGATGTACGTTATATAATCTAGCCACTAGACGTGTTGTCTGTGATCCTTCAGGATCGATAGGGTCGATTACCTCCCATCTTGATGTACGTTATATAATCTAGCTACTAGACGTGTTGTCTGTGATCCTCCAGGATCGATAGGGTCGATTACCTCCTATCGTGATGTACGTTATATAATCTAGCCACTAGACGTGTTGTCTGTGATCCTCTAGGATCGATAGGGTCGATTACCTCCCATCGTGATGTACGTTATATAATCTAGCTACTAGACGTGTTGTCTGTGATCCTCCAGGATCGATAGGGTCGATTACCTCCCATCGTGATGTACGTTATATAATATAGCCACTAGACGTGTTGTCTGTGATCCTTCAGGATCGATAGGGTCGATTACCTCCCATCGTGATGTACGTTATATAATCTAGCTACTAGACGTGTTGTCTGTGATCCTCCAGGATCGATAGGGTCGATTACCTCCTATCGTGATGTACGTTATATAATCTAGCCACTAGACGTGTTGTCTGTGATCCTCCAGGATCGATAGGGTGGATTACCTCCTATCCACCGGCCACCTATACATGTACATTGGTATTGACTCACCCGTCCTCCCATACACGTACATTGGTATTGACTCACCCGCCCACTCATACACGTACATTGGTAATGACCCACCCATATACGTACAGTAGTAATGACCCACCCGCCCACCCATACACGTACAGTAGGAATGACCCACCCACCCACCCATACACGTACAGTAGTAATATACTGTATAGTAATATACGATATATGTAGTCCATGTTTAATTTAATCTACATTAAATGTAACTTCTGAGCTATAATTTTGAAAATTTCAAATTATAAACATCGCAAACAAAGGATTAAATCACATTTTTTTAAAAAGTATATGTCTTGTATGGCTAGTAAATGGAAAATTTCTGAAATAATCATATGTATATTTCAAACCCCATTTCATTTAAGGAATGCCGTGCTAGACTTCTTGTAAACTCCTGAATTCTCTTTAGTTTATGTAATAATTCTTGTACAAAACAAGTCAGTCTTGTTGCAAAACTATCATATTTATTCCTAATTTAATCAATATATTGTTTCATTATGTAATTAAAGTTTGTATCTAATTTTAACTTGTTCAGGACTTTAGTGTCACTAAATAACAAGCTTAAGCTAAAACTTGCTTCATATATTTTTCTGAGAATCAAAGATTTATCAAAGTACATTTATCTTCAGTGCTTTTGACACAGCCAAAAATTATAAAATTGTTCAGTAGATATAATTAGTAAACATAATATTGTTGACCTAGAGATATATTGCATGTCAAATAATCTCATAAAATTCATCGTACCAAGCTTTATTAAACCCCTAACGTACTGTATAAATTTATTTTTAGATAAAGGTGTCTTTCATGATACAATAAAAGTCTCTAGAGTCTGCCCTGTATACAAAAAAGGCCAAAAGACAGGTTAGAAAGCTATTGTTCGATTTAAATTATTCCATTTTTGTATAAATAAAGTGAAATTTTAGTTTTTGATCAGAATAATGCATTTATGGAAACAAATAAATTATTTAGTAATTCACAATTCGGATTCAGGAAGGTTAATTTACATCACATGCCGTTGACAGTCTTATTAGAAACATAATTGATAGTATCTATAATATAGATCTTGCCCAGGGCACTTTCTGTCACCTGAGCAAAGCATTTGACTGCATGAACCATAGTGATTTTTTTAGTAAATTATCTTATAATGGCATAAACGGGGTAACACAAACATTTTTTAAGTCATATCGCATATACCGCAAACAAAAAACTTTTATCGACAGTGAATGGTCGAATGAAGTCACTATAAAATGTGGTGTTCCCTAGGGATCCGTTCTTAGACCCTTTTTAGTTTTATGTATGAACGACCTTCCTCATTGTTCATCTGTTTAATTGCACATCTCAAATTATTAGTGCAAAACACTTTTGAAGATGCGTCCAAATGGTTTTAAGCTGCTTCTTAAATGGTTTTTTGGCTTTCTTTTAAATAATGAAACAACCAAACATATACCATTTAGCATAAGATCTAGTACTGCCGAAAATAATGGTTTCAATGAGTTTATATCTTGCGTGAAGTTTTTGGGCGTTTAAATTGATGAACATTTAAATAGAGAATATCTCCGGTAAGTTATCAAGGGTAATTTTCCTTTCAAGACGTCCATTTAACGTCTTCTGTCAGTATAAAAACAGCATATTACGCATATTTTCAGCCCATTCTTAGTTACGGTCTAATTTTTTGGGGTAATTCTAAACGTTACCCCAAGCAATTCTTAAACATTTTTGGGGTAGTTCAGGACATACTAATTCTACAAAAGAAAGCGACCAGAATAACCTCAGAATCAAGTTCACTTGAACACTGCAAACTTCTCTTCTGGGCCTTGAAAATACCAATAACTTATTGAAAATTTATATGACCTCGTTTCTTATGTTCTTTAAAATCCACAACTACCAAATTTAACTAAACGAATCATTCCTACAACACCAGATATAAATCAAATACATCAATACAATTTTATAGATTATCCAAATCCCTTAATAGCCATGTAGTTTTTGTTTGAAGTTATGTAACTTTCTTGCACATCGTATTGATAAGTATAGTCAATAAATGTGTTTCACCAAGTTTTACATGTGGCTTTTGGAAAACCCATTTTATTCAATAGACAAGTTATTTAATTTTGTTAACATTAAATTTTAACCTCATGCATTGTGTCCTTGTATAATGGTTTAATATCATTCATGTATTTATTCATAATACCATTTTACATTTAGATGAATGTCTAGGTTAATTTTAGGTTTAGTTCTATTATTAATTTGAAAATAACTATTTTGAAAATGTCAACGGTTGCAAACAATCCGACAGCAAATAAATAAATGATTTATTTTTATTATTTATCCCATACCATATTTTTAGGTGTTATTTCCTCCAATTCTGCCTCAAACATTTTATAACTATACATAAACATCTACTTATACCAAAATTAACACAACTAATTTTTTAGGTAATAACATAGTGGTAACTCAACTACTCTGTTACAACATACATTGATAGAATGTCCACCATATATGAGCATTTGGCTTTGATCTCCTGGGTAGTACAATTATCATGCTAAAACGTTTCTTGGATTAGTCTACGTTTACATAAGTGTGAAGAGCATTCAGTCAAATCTCTATCGGCAATAGAATATAAAATTATGTCATGATAAATTAATGCATCCCAGCATCAAGCTCTAATGTACATCCGTTCCATTCCAAGCAAATTTAATTTAATATTTTATGTGTTCTGGGGAAATAAGGAAAATATAAGACTAACATTAAATAAAAACCCTGTTTTGAATATATTCCATAACACAGTAGCTTGTGTTTTGATCTGTCCCTCAACGAGTAGATTTTAATATTTGTAAAAGTACAAGTGGAGGAAAACAATGCCAATTATATTAATTTTCATCACTAAATCCAATGTGTATGCATAAATTATGTTACCAAAATACTTTTTAAAACACGAGTATCGTTTCCCTTCTAACTGTTTGCTTTCTATGATGATTGGTTCATTTGTTGTTTCTTTATTATGTTTGGTGAAATATTATATAAGACCCTTTACTGTACTTTTATAATCAGCCCATGACAGCACATCTCTTTGCGCTGGTGTTTATTGTTTAGTTCATAGCCAATATAAAAAACACTAATTTACGATTCTTAGTTTGTTACCTATAATATTTTTGGAAGAGTCTATATTTAACATTTGTTTTTAAAACACCCAAAGTGATGGAAGTGTTTAAAATTTAAGAATCGTGAATGATCCAAACTCACTAAATAGTAAAACTATAGTTAACTAAGTGGATAATGTATTTTGTACTGAGATGCTGTATATGTACTTATAATTCTAATTAGTTGGGATACAAGGTGGGCACGTAATTTTTATTAGGTAGTTCAGAAGTGTACACGTGTGTATTTCCATATTTTCCCACCCTGTTTATTACCTATATTTTTTAAGTATAGGTTCAACCAAGGCTGTTGAATAGAAAGTTACTTACATTTGTGAATAAAACGTTTAAAATATAAACTGATGTCATCAAGCTATTTAGAAATGTTACACATTAGTTGCTTAGTGTTTTGTTATTTGTTTACATATACGCAATGCCAATAAAACAGTGCAATGTACTCTCTAGTAAAAGATTGTAAACGATATTCAAATTTGTAAAATATAATACTCTCCTTTTAGAACTTTAAAGTAAGCAGTTTTACTCCCACATAAACATTGACATTGTAAATCCTGATAAATATGTTCATATTTTTAACTGCTACTTTCACGTAATATGACAAGTAAAGATGAAAATGGGCTCAGCATTAGGTTATTTACTCATATTATCAAGCCAAGTCATTGTTGATAACAGTATGTGCAACAGTAACATGTTTTATTCGTTACATGTATTTAAATATTAAAGTAAAAATATATTCTATCAGTTGCATAATATTTATGAAATTGGTACGTTATGTTTTTAGTAAAATCGTTATGCCTTCGTGAGGTATTCATTATATTTATCCATTTAAAATACATGAGATGCTTCGTCTTAGTGTAGTTTTACTGTGTCTCTGAAATATTCGTTCATTGGATGTAATGGAATACTTCACTATACTATGTTAAACTAGCTTGGAGGTCGGGTGCTACGGCCCTAAACACCATTGTTGAGGTTGTGTACTGATGAGACAACTGAGTGGCAAACTAAGAAATAATAAGTAATATGAAACAACTAGCAGGACTGACTTCTCTACACAGGACAACGGCAACCATCAACTAGCAGGACTGACTTCTCTGCACAGGACAACGGCAACCATCAACTAGCAGGACAGACTTCTCTGCACAAGACATCGGCAACCATCAACTAGCAGGACTGACTTCTCTGCACAGGACATCGGCAACCATCAACTAGCAGGACTGACTTCTCTGCACAGGACATCGGCAACCATCAACTAGCAGGACTGACTTCTCTGCACAGGACATCAGCAACCATCAACTTGTGTGAGAAATATCGTACAAATGTCATATTGACTTGGTATCAGCATAAAATATAGTCAATACATACTCCAACAGATTGCAGGTGATCCAAGCCTCTTCTTAAGTTGTTAAAGAATGTGTACATAAGATAATAAAGGACTACCGAGGTAGGTGAAAGACTTCCCAAGTTTATCGATGACTACCTAAATTGACCCAAGGAGGACTATGCAAATTTATTAGTAGTTACCTAAATTGATAATGGACGGTTATCTAAGTTATTAATGGGTAATGGTTAACAAGTATCTATCTAGATTATCTAAGTTAAAAAGGGGGTATCTATGTTACCTAAATTGATAATGGACGGTTATCTAAGTTATTAATGGGTAATGGTTAACAAGTATCTGTCTAGATTATCTAAGTTAAAAAGGAGGGTATCTAAGTTACCTAAATTGATAATGGACGTTTATTTTATTTTATTTTTATTTTATTTTATTTGCATGCTTTAGAACAGTTTACAAAACCAATTACACTAAAGCAGTTCAATTTATTCTTAAAGTTCATGCTGGGGTTTCTTGAGCTCACTTCATGCACATAATATAAACCATAATATTACTCTTATTAATAGATAAGTTAAATAAATAACTAAAAATATTACCAACAGTGACATGCTTTAACCTAAAAGTAATAATAAATACAGTAATATAATAAATAACAAATGAGAAATATAGCCTACTCTGAAGATTCATAACAGTAACTTAATATTGTATAAATTAGTGACTGATCATTTCTAATAACCAAATGCAAACAGTAAGAAATACAATTTAACCTTAACACCATTAAGCGCGCATACACATACACACACACACACACACACACACACACACACACACACACACACACACACACACACACACACACACACACACACACACACACACACACACACACATATATATATATATATATATATATATATATATATATATATATATATATATATATATATACATAAATACATATGAAAAACAAAAACAAATAAATAAATAATAATAATAATACAGTAAAAAATGGCAATCAACATACATCAGATAACAAGATTATTTTACAACAAGGTATAAAAATACATTTAATAAACTCAACGCTGTTAGGCATTTTGATTTAAAAATGTTTGGAGGGTCAAAAAATATATCAATTTCCTGCTCACTAGAGATTAGTAAATTGTAAGCTCTCATGAACTGAAAAAGAGGGGAAAAAGCATGAGAGGCTGTGCGGCAGTATGGGAGAGTGAAAAGAAGTTTATTTCTACTTCGGAAGGTAGGCACACGGATAGACAGACCGGCCAAGCAAACGGCATCATCCACCTCACCTCCGACCAGTCTGCACAGGAATACCAGGAATGGACGTTTATCTAAGTTATTAATGGGTAATGGTTAACAAGTATCTATCTAGATTATATAAGTTAAAAAGGGGGGTATCTAAGTTACCTAAATTGATAATGGGCGGTTATCTAAGTTATTAATGGGTAATAAGTTAACAAGTTATCTTATTAACTAGATTATCTAAGTTAAAAAGGGGGGTATCTAAGTTACCTAAATTGATAATGGACGGTTATCTAAGTTATTAATGGGTAATAAGTTAACAAGTATCTATCTAGATTATCTAAGTTAAAAAGGGGGTTATCTAAGTTACCTAAATTGATAAAGGAAAGCTGTATATCTTAAATAATGGGCAGAGAGTTAACAATTATCCGTCTATGTTAAAGGGGGGAAGGTTATCTAAGAGCTATTTAAGTTAAAAAATAAAGCAGATAGATAAATTATCTTCAATCAATTAGTTTTATTTTTGTATGAAAATAAATGTTCCAGTCAATTACATAAGCTCGATAAACCAGATGGAGAATAGACACGAGGAATTCAGGATCTATGGTTTACGAACGGTTAGTAGTTTATCTGTATACATCCATAATTCATCAATTCCTTTAATAATTTCTGCATTTTGTAACTATTGGTAATAAAAAAAATATAAATTGTTTTTCATTAATACATCCACCATAGCACAACTCAGTGTTCAGTAACTATAAACAAGTTCAGCGTCCGTGAAATTGTAACCTCAAGCAACATTGGGGTTTGTGTAGCTTATTTCCCCATAAGATCAGAGCCAAGCTTGACATTCCACTCCCTTTTAGCAACGTACATATTGTAAGCCACATTTGTTGGTAATTGTATACATTACACTATTGGTTGTTGCTTATTAATATTTGTTATAAATGCTTATATTTTATTTTATAAAATCTTATCACTGTAACCCAGCTACTTGGTTATAAATTGTTGAGGAGGTTGTAGGTGATAGGTTCAATGCTCCAAGCTAATACGACATTGCGTCCGCTCAGTGGTTGCCATCAATAGTGGTAATGGTGGATACTACTAGAAAAGTCTGGGGTGTCCATTTTGGATATGTAAAGGTTCAGATGTAGTGCAGGGAAGAGCACTGAGAGACTTGTCGTTTAGCTGAAAATCAGACCAGTAATATGTGGTTCAGATTTCACGTAAAGCTGCAAGTTCCATAGTTGCTCTGGCTGTTTGGCTCTTAATAAATAGCCCTTCCTGAGGAACAGTCAGACTTAGTCTGTAATAATTACTACACTCGTTCATTCGTCTCTCATATTTGCCATATCTCTACGATCAGTTTCATACATTTTACTTACACGTTTGAAACATTCTTCCAGCCCATCAGTTTACTTTTTTCAAATTTTAAATATTATTCTTCCTCTCACTTGTTAGGATGGTGGATATGATTCTGTGCAACTTAGTAACTGCATGTATAAGCTTCCACGGTCGTCATTATTACTAACAAATTCTAAGTCTTCACGGTTCGACCATGTCACTGGGCTATGTACAAACATTGCAGACGTTTCGGCCACATTACAGTAGGCCATCCTCAGGGCGAGACGATCACGCGCCCATAGAACAACAACAAGAAGGAAGAAAAAACTACTTCATTTTACCATATGTCAAAGGAATTAAAGAAAAAAATAAGCAGAGTTTTAAATAAACATAGTATAAAAACCGTGTTCAAACCACCTACAAAAATAAAACAATTTTTACGTGCAACTAAAGAGACATTTCCGCTATAAACTTCTGGTGTTTACTATATCAAATGTAGCTGTGGCACGTGCTACGTGGGGGACACTGGAAGATTGGTTTCAACTAGAATAAAAGAATACATCAGGTGCAAAAATAATAATATAGAACATTCTGCAATTGCCGACCATTCGTTTAAAACAAATTATGAAATAGAATTTGACAAAGTTAGCGTTATAGTAAATTCTGATAATTATTTCGAAAGCAAAATCTTAGAAGCTATAGAAATAAGAAAGCATACTGAGAAAATGTTAATAAAGATAGTGGAATAGAATTAAGTCATACGTGGAAACCAATGTTAAGTAAATTAAAAGCACAATGCATAACGGAAGGCCAGCAGTCCCCACGCATTAAAAATAATCTAGAACATTCCAGAAGCGGCCGGAGCCAAGAAGGATTGGAACGGTATGGAATTTACCAGATCACCCCCTCCACCACCAGGCGGGTATGTAACCTACAAGCCCGGCCCGTACCTGCCAGTCGAATTATGTGACTGTGATCGTCTCGCCCTGAGGATGGCCTACTGTAATGTGGCTGAAACGTTGGCAATGTTTGTACATAGCCCAGTGACGCAGTCGAACCCTGAAGACCTAGAATTTAGTAACTCCTAAGCAACAATACAAAAATAAAAAAACATAGTGAGAATAACAAACTAAATATTAGAATTTAATAAAACACTACTACAAATGTACAAAACATAAAATTAGGCTGTACTATAGCAGGTCATTTTAGTATGAATAAGATGTTAGGTTCATGAGATGATAAGTAATGATGTATTAAGCTAAATAAAGTGAATACTACACGCGATAGTAAGAAGTAGGTCTTCTCCCATTTGGGAGGCTGCAATTTATTACTCGTTAGACTGAAGTATTGCTCCTGTGGGCGATGGTTTCCGAGTTATTTACCAAAAGTATGACTACACGAAGTTTTACTCTAAATATTGAGCTTAATAGAAGAATAACTGTAGGTAAATGTTATATTATTTTACGATAGTATAACTGTTTGTGTATAGAAATCCACTTTTCTCGTTAAATTGGAAAATACTGTTCCCTGAAATAACGTTTTCTGGGATTCAAGAAGTCGCACAATTAATTACATGGTAATATAGTTATACTTATGAAATGTTATAGTTATGATACTTACTTTTATATACCTAAGTAGATACAGTGCTAACTTACTGATTTAAATGAATATAAATTAACTTTCAATTGATCAATTTACATTTCTTAAACATTTTATTACTACAATCTTCAATAAATATTATTCTATGTCGGTACAGGAGTACTGTTACCTGAGTCTGAAGGTTGTTGTACTGACAAACTAAGAAGCCTACGAACAATCCAATCAAATATTGTTTTTTTTTTTTTTTACTTTGGATTCTACGTTATGAAGTATGAGATGTTACATATTATTAAAAGTGTTAATAAGTTTTATTCTAGTTAAAAAAAAAAAAAACTACCAACATATTTTATAGTTTTCACTATGCTTTAACTTTACACTTTTAATTACCAAAACTCCGTTTATGTATCACATTGAACATTTTTTACTCAGTTTAATAATGAAAGTTCTTATTGATATCCTGAAACAACTTTCCTTGGCTTTTACATGTCGTAACATTATTTGGTCACGTTGTAATTCTTATGAAATCTATAAGTATTGTTTTATAATTAAATTAAATGTAGTGTTTTTTTTTTCATTGATCCAAATAAATATTGGGTGATTTTACTCTTGTATGTAGCTAATAATTTTGTTTTCACTGGTCACATATTGCTGTGGCTATCAGATTAAACGATGTCACTCAAACAATGAGATCCTGTCACTCCTAAGTAGACTTCTCTTCCATCTTACAGAAACGATTGTATCCATATTTATTGGCTTTAAAAATAAGTCATGGCATAAGGTGCATTATTAGTCAGTTGAGTTTAGGTAGTAAACTCAACGTAATGAATTTAGGTAGTAAACTCAACTTAATTCATTAGTGCTTAGCAAAATCAGTATTTGCTAGACATTTTATAGCACTTGAGCCTCCAATACAGAGTTTCAACCTTATATGTTCCAATCCCAGAAGGTCCAGCTCATAACTGACTATTGTCCCTGAACAACGTTTTAAAATTATGAATAAAATACCATTACCTTAGGAAGATAAAAACCATGTACTTTGCTCACTTACCAACTCACAAACTGACTGAAATAATGTAATTGAACTGCTTCGTGTTAGTCTTTCCCACTTAAATTAAGTTATATCGAAAAGGTCAAGTTCCAAAAATATCTCTAAATAATAAATATGTTTACATTAACGCATTTCTGTTTGCGTTGTATACATTACATACATATATCCACATGTTACAGCATATTCTGATTTTTTTAACAAATCGGTCATTACGATATAACCTTTTATTTATTAACATATTATTATCAATGCGTGAATTAGGAATAAGGCCAGAATTGATCATAAAAAAAAATTTAAATATGTCAATAATTTCAATATAATAATTTACATTTTGGTTGGTTTCTATTAATTTATATTATTGAAAACTATATATATTATAAATTACATGCTTTTATTTATTTATATGAATGCTGTTATTTGATTCTTATAGCTTTTACGAACTTGTTACTTTAATCTTTATTATTCCAATAAACAATATTTTCAAGGGGAGAAATATTTGTATTCTAATTTAATAAAAGCACTTGGGTGCATTTTTTGTTTTGGTTAACTGATGAAAATTATTTCACAGTTACCAAGTAATTTTTTGATAGAGTTGTGCTCTGTAGGGTCAGATAATTCTGCAAACGCTTGGAAATGGTGATATTGACCCACCCACTCACTTATGTACGAACGTACAATAGTACTAATTAACATATTCATATACCCACTATGTCCATATAGTGGTATTGACCCAGCTACATACTTATGTACGTACGTATAGTTGTATTTATTGACCTATCCATCTACCCATCATGTCCATATAGTGATATTGACCCACCCACTTACTTATGTACATATATCTGTATTTATTGACCTATCCATCTACCCATCATGTCCATATAGTGATATTGACCCACCCACTTACTTATGTACATATATCTGTATTTATTGACCTATCAATCTACCCATCATGTCCATATAGTGATATTGACCCACCCACTCACCTATGTACGTATAGTGGTATTTATTGACCTATCCATCTACACATCATGTCCATATAGGGATATTGACCCACCTACTTACTTAAGTACGTACGTATAGTTGTATTTATTGACCTATCCATCTACCCATCATGTCCATATAGTAGTATTGACCCACCCACTCACTTATGTATGTATAGTTGTATTTATTGACCTATCCATCAACCCATCATGTCCATATAGTGGTATTGCCCACCCACTTACTTATGTACGTACGTATAGTTGTATTTATTGACCTATCCATCTACCCACCATGTCCATATAGTGATATTGACCAACTACTTATTTATGTACGTGCGTATAGTTGTATTTATTGACCTATCCATCTACCCATCATGTCCATATAGTAGTATTGACCCACCCACTCACTTATGTATGTATAGTTGTATTTATTGACCTATCCATCAACCCATCATGTCCATATAGTGGTATTGCCCCACCCACTTACTTATGTACGTATGTTGGTATTTATTGACCTATTCATCTACTCACCATGCCCATATTGTGGTGTTGTCCCACACTCACTAATGCACATACAGATTATTGACCACCAACTTATCATGTCCAAACAGGCTAATATGTGTTGTATCTTAAGCTGTAATCATATATAAATAAAACCGATCACCAACTATTGGTTTTTGGACTGTGTTTTAAAATATCTACTTTTGTTTTTCTCTACTTTAAAATATAGCTTATCTCACTATGAGCAATCGATACAAATCATTATGGAGTTATTAAAATTAATGGATGCCCTCAAATGTAGATAGCTTTTAAGTTTGTTTTTTACAAAAATACATTCATCTTTAGAAAGAGACAACAAAAACAATTAAAACATCATACCAAGGCCTTGAGAGCTGTATTTATATATTAATTTTCCATGTTATTTGTATTCAGCCACTTTCCTGAATCCTTTGCAGTTAGTATTGAATTCAAAGTTTAGCCTAACCTCAAACTTGCAGTTTTAATCAGAAGACTGCAGACATGTCTTGTAGACAATGACGCTATTCAACCTTATCCATTGTAGAATATTTCAACAAAGGTAACTTTGTTCAGCCCTAGTAAAGATGGGATTGTTTTCACTATTGTGCCTGGAGGAACTTGAGACAGTCTTCCATGTAAGTATAACATTTATTATAAACCCATAACGTCCACCAGTTTGTCGGACTTCTTGCAGTTTAATGAGGTATTTTTTTCTAGATTATTTTGTATTTAGATCACAGGGGAATACATATCTTCTTAAACAGGTATACAGGTGATACATTGCACACAACACTAACTATATTATGTAAACGAGAAATATAAATATGGGACAGATCATTAGTGGATAGTTGCTTGGATAAAATGAAACTATCAACATGCAAAGTGACTACAGTTTATAGTTGTTGGTGGAATATGAGATGGGATAACGTTCCTAAAGATCTTTTAAAATGAATCTCCATAAAGTGCGTATTGTGTCTCCGAACAAGCAATGTTACTAAATTATACTACACCGCTGGGTTTCGTTAGAATTCATGTCGACATTGCTATTCGTGTATTAAGTATGACTTAATTGAAAACATAAAAAATAGAGCTTGATTAAATAATTATTCCAATTAATGGTAAAAAAGTCATAGTATGAGAAGAAACTGTAAAATTATGGATGACGTTATAGCAAAAATAATCCTAATATTAATATTATTTAAAATATTTATTCAACTGAGATTTCCAAAAATCAATTTACCAATTAACGATCACAACATTTGGGATATAGGGGTACATCCTGGTTGGTGCATATTCTTCAGGGAATGTAAAAGAAAGCAATAAAAAGTATTTTTATATTATTATTTAATTAAATACCAGTTATAATTACATCAACGTTTTTATAATTGTCTTTTTAGGGACACGAGATGTATCAAAACAGCCTTTACCTTTATAGAGCACTTTCATTAAACCGTTGACAAAAATAACATTCGTGCTATTAGACATTGTGAAGATAGTATAATTTTCGAACTTTTAATTTTGGTTGAAATAAATCGATTTAATAAAGTCCGTTTCCGACTACATAAGGACTCTTTTGTATCTCTTCTGTAAACTTATGCTAAATTTATCTTAGTAGTGTGTTTTCTTTTATCATAGAAACTTCATTTTACTGTGGTGGTGCCCAAATGCTCAAATCATACATGCATGTGCGAATCTTACATAAATGTACAAATGATTGTCTGTTCTAGACTTGGTGAGGTTAGAATTCTTATTTATAAGCTATTTATTTTACTGGATTTAAATTCTAGATTCAAACAAACAAAATGATTCAAGGTTAAAAAAGTGCCATAGCAGAAATCTGTAATGTCTTTACTGGCTGTTGAAATATTTTACTACTGAATTAGTTTTTGTTTGCAATAATCGAAGATATGTTTGAAACATTTAATGAATGATAACAATTTTCTTATCTTTCAACAAGAAGATGAACATTTTAATTATTTGGGAAATCGACTTAGGTATTTTAACGAAAATTAAAAGTTCGAAAGTGATATAATTCTCATAAAATTTAATAAATAAATAGCACGATTGTTATTTTTATCAACGTTTTAATAAAAATTCTCTGCAAAGTTAAAGGCTGTTTGGATACATATCGTATCCCCTCAAAGGGACGAATATTCAATACATACTCCATATTTGATGAAAAATACTGTTCCTATAAAATCACATGTTTTATGTCACTCTGTATATGTCGTTCAGGTAGGGTTTAATATACCAAAAATATTGTATTTCTTTGATATCAGACATCGTACAAATAAAGTAGAAAGAGTATTTTTTTCCCCTAATTTATCTTTAAAAATTTAAAAGGTCACACGTAGATCGTACAGCAAGCATGACAAAAAGACAGTTCTTTTTCTTTTTTTAAAAGAAATATGTAGCTCATATGAAGTTGTAGTTTATAATTTTTTATCACATAAACATAATTTACACTTTTCTTTTTAAAATAAAGGAGATTTTTAAAAATTTAACCTTTCTTTTTTTTATTGTATTATGGTTCTATAGCATTTGCTTGAAAAAATATTTAAGGCATTCATGGATACTGTATGGAAAAAGTAGTTAAAATACTATATTATCTATCTGTCCACTAGTTATAAGTCTATTATTATATAAAATGAAATTAGCAAAAATGTTGCAATAAAAAAAAACATTGTTATATAAGCTTTTTAATTTGGCCATTAGTATTAATGTATCATGTTACAATGCCCAGAGCTGATACCTTGTAAAAGATATTTTGTTGAAGTTAGATATTTAAAATTCATACTAATCAGAATAAACTCTATTGTACCGTTAAATATTCAAAGAACGAATGGAGCAGTAAAAAAAAAAAAAAAACATGAATTATATATTGCCTAGTATCGTAGTTTGCCGAGAACCAAACTGCTCTCCTTTGATCTCAACAGAATTCAAAGAATCCTTGAAAGTAATATCTTCTTATTAAGTATGTTAATAGAGTTTTCACAAACCTGTAACCAAGCTTTATTTACTATGCTAATAAGATTCCATATACAGGGTGTTACAAAAGGGTTGGACTGGCTATGCATTTTCAGTTTCTATGTGTGATTCTAAGCTAAAATTGACGAATAATAATTAAACAATTTTAGCTTTGTTTAATACCTAGACGCCATTTTGTTTTTCCGTATAAAAATTTTTATATTTTTGTTATATTTACGATTATTACAAAACTCGGTAAATAGGTTAATGTTAGAAGTTAGGATTTAATAGTGCTAACAAATTTACCATATTTGAACAGTATGTGAATTAAGTTAATTCATAAAATAGTTATTTCTTAAGCGATTTTTACAAATTAGATATCATTGGAAAGGGAACATTAATGACAACGTTTTTGTAACTTACAAAATGTTTACAGAGCCAGTGTTATTTTTAGATATTTGTTAAAATAAAAATAAAATGGCCCCCATTTTGAAAATAGTAAAAATAATTTTAAAATATGTTTCACTGAATACTACTCTCTAACATGAACCTATTTACGTAGTTTTGTAGTAACCCTAAATATAACAACAAAGATATACATTGATTTATGGAAAAAAAACAAAATGATGTCTAGCTGCTAAACAAAGCGGAAATCGAAAAATTACTATTCGCCATTTTTAGCTTAGAATCACACATAGAAACTGAAAATGCATAGGCAGCCCAACCTTTTTGTAACAACCTGTTTATATAATTTTAGCTGTTCCTATGGCTCATTGTTAATTTAGAGTTTGTGTAATTTGAAATACTTGTTAAAAGCCAGGTAAGACGAGAAATTATGTTAGGGATCAGAAGGCTTGAATCCAACCGAACATTTATGTTTAAACAGCTAATTTGGATAGGACGTTATGTATAAATTACGATAGTTATTCTATTTCTATTTTCCATCCATGTATCCTAGTTGACCTCAGTGACGGTAACCCACTCGACTGACGATTAGTCAACGGATACTCATTGGCAGACAGGACCCTCAACCATTCCCCTGCCTGACCTCGGTGATAGCAAGCGATTAAGCACTGCCTGTCCACTGTGAAAGTAACACATGTGACTGACGATGAGCTAGTGGGCCTTCATGGACTGACTAGCTCGAACCTAACTAACCACTGCCTGCCCTCAGTAAAGGAAACCCACTCAACTGACGGACGATGAGTCAGTGGGCACTCACGGACTGACAGACTCGGACGGCTACGGTCAGTTAGCCACAGAATTACCGTCCAGTCTCAATAGATCCCATTTTTTCAAAATTATTTGAATCAATTATATACAGTCAATCAAGTGAATATTTTGAAAGAAACAATTTAATTTCAGTTTCTCAGTTTGGATTCAGGAAAGGTATGTCTACCGTAACTGCAGTAAAGCAAATTGTTGGGAATAGTCTAGAAGCGTTTGAAAATAAGAAAACTGTTGCTCTCACCCTTTTTGATCTCACTAAAGCTTTTGATTGTGTACCGTTTGATATTTTACTTTATAAACTTAAATATTATGGAATTGACACCCATTCACTTAACTTGATAAAATCATATCTCAGCAATAGAACTCAATATGTTGCACTCAACAGCAGGAATTCTGCGGTTGCAAGTGTCTCAACTGGGGAGCCCCAGGGCTCTGTCCTAGGGCCTTTTCTGTTAATAGTAGCCATAAATGATTTGCCATATAACAATAATAGTGTAAATACAATAATATATGCGGACACCACCATTATGAAAAGTCATAAAGACCTAAATTATTTAAATGACGTAATTGAGGGCTCAACAAGGGATGTACTGAATTGGTTTCAAAGTAATAAACTACATTGTAATAAAGATAAAACTCAGAATTTGATACTTAGTCTGAAAAATGAAATTCCATGCAATTCAGTAAAACTGTTGGGCATAAATATTGATAGTAAATTGTGTTGGAAAGACCAAATCAATAATATCTGTAAAAAAATATCCAGAACGGTTTTTTTATTTTGGAAGCTAAAGTCATTTGTAAATTTAGAATAATTAAGAATTGCATCCTTTGGCTTGTTTCAATCGCATATCACCTATGGGTTAATACTGTGGGGACATTCTCATTGTGTGCATGAGATATTATTAATACAAAAGAAAATTGTTCGCTATATGGCAGAGACAGGGGCCCTGGAGCACTGCAAACCACTTTTTGTTTACCTAAAAATCTGTACAATTATTAACTTATACATTTTTCAGGTTTTAATGTATGCCAAAGATAATTTAAATTTATTTCAACAAAGACAAAACATACACGATCATAATACTAGAAATAGAATCAATCTGGATATTCCTCATCATAGGCTTACTCTTACAGGCAAGTCCTATAAAATTAATTGTGTGACAGTTTTTAATAAGCTTCCTGAGATTTCTTGGACCATACCACGTAATAAATTTAAAAGTGTCATTTATAACTGGCTTCTCAATAATCCATTTTATTCTATTTCCGAGTTTCTGGAGTCTGACTTGAACACAACTTTTTGAAATATGTTACTGTAATGGTCTTTTCTGTTTTAAGTATAGATTCATTTAAATATGTGTATGTTGAAGAGTAATTTATTGTAAAATTTTAATATATAGTACTTTATTGTTGAATTTTAATATATGGTAATTTATTGTTGAATTTTAATATATAATGATTTTTTGTTAAGCAAATTTTGACAGAGTGCAACTGCCTAACTGCCTTGTTTTGGATTAGAGTTGTACTTGTAGATTTATACTTGACATGTCCTATTCAAATTTCATGTTTGTCAACGGAATAAATGATTTTTGATTCTTGATTGACTGTACTCAGTGAAGGAAACCCCCCGAGTATTATGTAGGATCTTACGTAAGCCGATTACGGGCATACCTGATTTTGGTTTTTGGACATTTAACGTCATAATTATCTGGCTAATTTATTATGTAGTTATAGTAACTATAGGTAAGAACTGATTTGCACTAAATATATAGGAATATACAGATTTTCAATACATTTTTTAAATGTATCTTTAACTATGAGGAATTTAGTCTTTATATCTAAATGTATACAAATGTTGTGATTAAATTTCACAGAACTAATATTAATATTGAACGTTTTGTTATATTATGTATATATATATATATATATATATATATATATATATATATATATATATATATATATATATATATATATATACATTTTTTGTGTAAAGTTGAACTATCGACACCTAAAGATATCGACAGTAGAAATCTGTATTGGCAAGCTGAAGAAAAGTATCGGAAACCCTAGTACCGTAATAGTCAGTCAAATGTTATATAATTGTCATATAACATTATTACCATCCCTCCAACCACTTAAACAAACAATGGTTTATTCAACACGTGGCTATCAACAATGTCAGTGTTCTGTTTAATACCATATTACACACTTAATTACCTCAGTAACAACCAATATTGACTAAACTGTTGGGTCCTTTATTATATAACCACTGCTAATACTCAACATACTTGGTATTTGGCAATCCTTTGACTAAAATATTAATACAATCCTATATTGTTTGTGTATCATTCACGTAGTTGATATTTAGGCTAAATATTGTAACTAATAAAGTACATGTAAACGGATAAACAATCACTGGTTTATAAAAGCTGTATTATTTGTTTGTTTATTTCATCTATGTACAACTTCCATGCAGTAAGCCATTTTAGTTTGGGTTGAGGATTCTCTCCTCCGTTCTAGAACTACTCATAAAGAGACAAATAGTCGTTAAACCACTTCTAGTATATAATAAGCTTTATAAGATAATTATCTTCAGTGCCTCGAAGAAAAATGTCTTACAAAAATAGAATAAACTATGCTTATTAATGGTTAAACGGTATTAAATTTTTAAGAAACACTATCTTTTTTATTTTTGTCATCTTATTCACAAAACAATGCATAAGAAAGTCATAGATGCAGAGGTTGGTAGATTATCCTATGTGGTCGGAAGGTAGCCATTTAGTCTTGACTAGCTGATATAGACAGTTGTAATATTGCAGGACTATTAAACTTTGCTATAGGCAGAGTAATAATATTATGTTATATAAATGTTTAAGTTCATTTGTTTCAACTATTTGTCTTAAGATTGCTATTTCATCAACATTTTATTACTACCGAAATGAGTTATATAACCTATAAACATACATGTACAGTCATATTGACGTACCCACATTTATATTTAGCGAGTTATACTTAGCGCATGTCGGTGACCTAGCAGCAAGAGAGTTAATTCCACCATTAAGCTGCCTTACTTCTCGGGCCATGACTAACTTCTGCCTTCAAGTGTTCAACTTCGTAACAGTGCTTAGTTGACAAAATAAAAAGTATTAAACAATAGAAGTTTGTTTAGTTGTTATTTGATGTTTACATTATTATACGTTGTATTATTGCTATTATTAATTGTTACTTGAATACTAAATAGTAATTTGATTTAATCATTATACGCCCTTGTTGTGTAAATTATATTGATCAGTTACATATCGAACATTGTTTGAACATTTGTAGCTATAATCAGTCAAAGTGGACGTGACCACGGTAGTGAAGTCAGCCTGTAGTAAGAGTCGAGGACTGCGGTCCACAGTAAGCAAAGCAGTAAGCCTCTCAGCCTACTGTAAGGGTCGTACGGTGGAGGAGTGCTATGAGCATTCTTAACCCTGTTGTATAAGTCGAGCACTGTGGTCCACAGTCAGCACAGCAGCATGCCTCTCAGCCTACCGTCTGGGTCGTACGGTGGAGGAGTGCTATGAGCATTCTTAACCCTGTTGTATAAGTAGAGCACTGTGGTCCACAGTTAGCACAGCAGCATGCCTCTTAGCCTACCGTCAGGTTCGTATGGTGTAGGACTGCTACGAGCATTGTTGATTCTGTTGAATGCGTTGAGCACTGTGGTCCACAGTCAGCACAGCAGCATGCCTCTTAGCCTATCATTAGGGTCGTACGGTGTAGGAGTGCTACGAGCATTGTTGAGCCTGTTGAATGCGTTGAGCACTGCGGTCCACAGTCAGCACAGCAGCATGCCTCATAGCCTACCGTCAGGTTCGTACGGCGTAGGAGTGCTACGAGCATTGTTGAGTCTGTTAAATGCGTTGAGCACTGTGGTCCACAGTCAGCACAGCAGCATGCCTCTTAGCCTACCGTCAGGTTCGTACGGTGTAGGAGTGCTATGAGCATTGTTGAGTCTGTTGAATGCGTTGAGCACTGCAGTCCATAGTCAGCACAGCAGCATGCCTCTTAGCCTACTGTCAGGGTCGTACGGTGGAGGAGTGCTATGAGCATTCTTAACCCTGTTGTATAAGTGGAGCACTGTGGTCCACAGTCAGCACAGCAGCATGCCTCTTAGCCTACCGTCAGGTTCGTATGGTGTAGGACTGCTACGAGCATTGATGATTCTGTTGAATGCGTTAAGCACTGTGGTCCACAGTCAGCACAGCAGCATGCCTCTTAGCCTATCATTAGGGTCGTACGGTGTAGGAGTGCTACGAGCATTGTTGAGCCTGTTGAATGCGTTGAGCACTGCGGTCAACAGTCAGCACAGCAGCATGCCTCTTAGCCTACCGTCAGGTTCGTACGGCGTAGGAGTGCTACGAGCATTGTTGAGTCTGTTAAATGCGTTGAGCACTGTGGTCCACAGTCAGCACAGCAGCATGCCTCTTAGCCTACCGTCAGGTTCGTACGGTGTAGGAGTGCTATGAGCATTGTTGAGTCTGTTGAATGCGTTGAGCACTGCGGTCCACAGTCAACACAGCAGCATGCCTCTTAGCCTACCGTCAGGTTCGTACGGTGTAAGAGTGCTATGAGCATTGTTGAGCCTGTTAAATGCATTGAGCACTGTGGTCCACAGTCAGCACAGCAGCATGCCTCTTAGCCTACCGTCAGGTTCGTACGGTGTAGGAGTGCTACGAGCATTGTTGAGTCTGTTGAATGCGTTGAGCAATGTGGTCAACAGTCAGCACAGCAGCATGCCTCTTAGCCTACCGTTAGGGTCGTACGGTGTAGGAGTGCTACGAGCATTGTTGAGTCTGTTGAATGCGTTGAGCACTGTGGTCCACAGTCAGCACAGCAGCATGCCTCTTAGCCTACCGTCAGGTTCGTACGGTGTAGGAGTGCTACGAGCATTGTTGAGTCTGTTGAATGCGATGAGCACTGCGGTCCACAGTCAGCACAGCAGCATGCCTCTTAGCCTACCGTCAGGTTTGTACGGTGTAGGAGTGCTACGAGCATTGTTGAGTCTGTTGAATGCGTTGAGCACTGTGGTCCACAGTCAGCACAGCAGCATGCCTCTTAGCCTACCGTCAGGTTTGTACGGTGTGGGAGTGCTACGAGCATTGTTGAGTCTGTTAAATGCGTTGAGCACTGCGGTCCACAGTCAGCACAGCAGTATGCCTCTTAGCCTATCATTAGAGTCATACGGTGTAGGAGTGCTACGAGCATTGTTGAGCCTGTTGAATGCGTTGAGCACTGCGGTCCACAGTCAGCACAGCAACATGCCTCTTAGCCTACCGTCAGGTTCGTACGGTGTAGGAGTGCTACGAGCATTGTTGAGTCTGTTGAATGCGTTGAGCACTGCGGTCCACAGTCAGCACAGCAGCATGCCTCTTAGCTTACCGTCAGGCTTGTACGGTGTAGGAGTGCTACGTGCATTGTTGAGTCTGTTGAATGCGTTGAGCACTGCGGTCCACAGTCAGCACTGCAGCATGCCTCTTAGCCTACCGTCAGGTTCGTACGATGTAGGAGTGCTACGATTATTGATGAGTCTGTTGAATGCGTTGAGCACTGCGGTACACAGTCAGCACAGCAGCATGCCTCTTAGCCTATCGTTAGGGTCGTACGGTGTAGGAGTGCTACGAGCATTGTTGAGCCTGTTGAATGCGTTGAGTACTGCGGTCCACAGTCAGCACAGCGGCAAGACTCTCAGATTACTGTCAGGGTCGTACGGTGTAGGAGTGCTACGAGCATTGTTGAGTCTGTTGAATGCGTTGAGCACTGTGGTCCACAGTCAGCACAGCAGCATGCCTCTTAGCCTACCGTCAGGGTCGTACGGTGTAGGAGAGCTATGAGCATTCTTAACCCTATTGTATAAGTCGAGCACTGTGGTCCACAGTCAGCACAGCAGCATGCCTCTTAGCCTACCGTCAGGTTCGTATGGTGTAGGACTGCTACGAGCATTGTTAATTCTGTTGAACGCGTTGAGCACTGTGGTCCACAGTCAGCACAGCAGAATGCCTCTTAGCCTATCATTAGGGTCGTACGGTGTAGGAGTGCTACGAGCATTGTTGAGCCTGTTGAATGTGTTGAGCACTGCGGTCCACAGTCAGCACAGCAGCATGCCTCTTAGCCTACCGTCAGGTTCGTACGGCGTAGGAGTGCTACGAGCATTGTTGAGTCTGTTAAATGCGTTGAGCACTGTGGTCCTCAGTCAGCACAGCAGCATGCCTCTTAGCCTACCGTCAGGTTCGTACGGTGTAGGAGTACTATGAGCATTGTTGAGTCTGTTGAATGCGTTGAGCACTGCGGTCCACAGTCAGCACAGCAGCATGCCTCTTAGCCTACCGTCAGGTTCGTACGGTGTAAGAGTGCTATGAGCATTGTTGAGCCTGTTAAATGCGTTGAGCACTGTGGTCCACAGTCAGCACAGCAGCATGCCTCTTAGCCTACCGTCAGGTTCGTACGGTGTAGGAGTGCTACGAGCATTGTTGAGTCTGTTGAATGCGTTGAGCACTGTGGTCAACAGTCAGCACAGCAGCATGCCTCTTAGCCTACCGTTAGGGTCGTACGGTGTAGGAGTGCTACGAGCATTGTTGAGTCTGTTGAATGCGTTGAGCACTGTGGTTCACAGTCAGCACAGCAGCATGCCTCTTAGCCTACCGTCAGGTTCGTACGGTGTAGGAGTGCTACGAGCATTGTTGAGTCTGTTGAATGCGTTGAGCACTGCGGTCCACAGTCAGCACAGCAGCATGCCTCTTAGCCTATCGTTAGGGTCGTACGGTGTAGGAGTGCTACGAGCATTGTTGAGTCTGTTGAATGCGTTGAGTACTGTGGTTCATAGTCAGCACAGCAGCATGCCTCTTAGCCTACCGTCAGGTTTGTACGGTGTAGGAGTGCTACGAGCATTGTTGAGTCTGTTGAATGCGTTGAGCACTGTGGTCCACAGTCAGCACAGCAGCATGCCTCTTAGCTTATCGTTAGGGTCGTACGGTGTAGGAGTGCTACGAGCAATGTTGAGCCTGTTGAATGCGTTGAGCACTGTGGTCCACAGTCAGCACAGCAGCAAGAATCTAAGCCTACCGTCAGGGTCGTACAGTGGAGGAGTGCTACGAGCATTGTTGAGCCTGTTGAATGCGTTGAGCACTGTGGTCCACAGTCAGCACAGCAGCATGCCTCTTAGCCTACCGTCAGGTTTGTACGGTATGAGCTACGAGCATTGTAGAGTCTGTTGAATGCGTTGAGCACTGCGGTCCACAGTCAGCACAGCAGCATGCCTCTTAGCCTATCGTTAGGGTCGTACGGGGTAGGAGTGCTACGAGCATTGTTGAGCCTGTTGAATGCGTTGAGCACTGCGGTCCACAGTCAGCACAGCAGCAAGAATCTAAGCCTACCATTAGAGTCGTATGGTGGAGGAGTGCTATGAGAATTTTTGAGCCTGTTGTATGCGTCTAGCACTGCGGTACACAGTCACCAAAGCAGCATGCCTCTCAGCCTAATGTTAGGGTCGTACGGGAAGGAGTGCTATGAACATTCTTAACCCTGTTGTATAACTAGAGCACTGCGGTCCACAGTCACCACAGCAGCAAGCCTCTCAGTCAAACGTTAGGGTACTGTGGAGGAGTGCTGTAATCATTCTTAACCCTGTTGTATAAGTCGAGTACTGCGGTCTACAGTTATCACAGCAGCAAGCCTCTCAGTCAAACGTTAGGGTCGTATGGTGGAGGAGTGCTGTAATTACTCTTGAGCCTGTTGTATAAGTCGAACACTGCGGTCCACAGTCCGCACAGCAGCAAGCCTCTCAGTCAAACGTTAGGGTACTGTGGAGGAGTGCTGTAATCATTCTTGAGCCTGTTGTTTAAGTCGAGTACTGCGGTCCACAGTTATCACAGCAGCAAGCCTCTCAGTCAAACGTTAGGGTACTGTGGAGGAGTGCACTCCTCCACAGTACTCCACTTATACGCAGCCTGTTGTATAAGTCGAGTACTGCGGTCCACAGTTATCAAGCCACAAACCTTTAAGCTTACCGTCAGTGTCGTACGGTGTATGAGTGCTATAAGCATTCATTAAAATTTATTTTGATTTAGAATATTAGTTACGCTATATTTCATATAATAGCTAACTGATATAAGTTACAACATTAATTATAATGTAAACAATGGTCGACTGAATGTCAGTGGATGTGTTCCTAAGGTTTGTATTGGTCTATACATTACGATGTGAGTAACGATAACCAACCAACCATACGCTTCCCTCAATACTACACCCGAAAGTTTGATAAGGTCATCACTAACCTGGACACATAATAATGATGATCGATTTCATAATTACTATGTGAGTGAGGTCAATTATAGATACAAGATCTAAGCAAATATATAATTAAGAAAAAACATAATTTTCAAGTAATAGGGAAATATATGATTCAGATAAAATGTAGCCTTCTAGTATTCTACTAGAAGTCCAATAGGCATGTTTCTAGCCTGGTGGTTGACAATCTTATTATATACTCATGGAATCAGGAGTTCACATTCAGCGAAGCCAAAAAAAATATAATGGGGGAATGGGGTTTGAATCACTGTCCTATAACAAAGTTTCCTAGATCCTTTTCATGCAAATTTGTAATTTTATACTCTAAAACAACACATATCTGGACGACAATTTTTTTGGCTGTAAGGATTTTAAATTTTTTAATTTCTTGGGGGGATTTTCGACCACAATAAATCGATTGGCATCGGTCTCATCCCTGGGAAAATTCTTATTTATGCCCGATAGGCTCCTGGGCCTATCGGCCATAAATATGACGGGCGGGTGGACATGGGGTAAATAATATTTACCTACCCGCCCACCCATACACGTACAGTGATATTAACCCACGCACCCACTCATTCACAGTGATATTGAAATTACACGTACAGTGAATTTAAACGTTTACACACATTCTTTTCTTGCAGGTATTGTCTCATAACACAAATAACAACACAAAATATACCTTATAGTATTTAAACATAACGCAAAAAGCGCCCATACACGCACTGTGGTATTGACCCACCCGCCCACCTATACACACACACTGTTGTATTGTGTATTGTGTACGCCCGCCCGTACAAGCATGGTGTTACTTAACCACCCGCCCAGCCATACAAGCATGGTGTTACTGACCCACCCGCCCACCCATACAAGCATGGTGTTACTGACCCACCTGCCCACCCATACAAGCACGGTGTTACTAACCCACCCGCCCACCCGTACAGGCATGGTGTTACTGACCCACCCGCCCACCCATACAAGCAAGGTGTTACCCAGCTCCGATACGTCCTGGGTGGGAATTACAAATTTATTGTTTAGAATATCATATGTGCTTTGTTTACTTACTTGTCCTTATGTCGTGGAATTATTTAATATTTTATTATTTTTTTATCATGTGTTTGTGTTTAATTCCAACTTATATATTTTGTCAGATTGTTTTTTTACTTTCACTGTTTTTATTTTTAACTCCTTATTAATTTGGTAAGGTTAAACCAAGTGGTGTGTCGAATTAAAGGTAATTACTAATATACCATCCGTTTTAAGAAAAGACTATGCTTAAGAATCCTGGTGAGGCCGTAGTTCGATTTTCCTCACGAGGCGATATGCCTAGATCAACAAATGGGACTGTAGAAGAGTGTCTTGGTGAGGTCACAGTCCGAACGTTCCACCTTGAGGCCATGGGCCGAGTTCCACAACGAGGCCTGTTGCAGACCGTCTTAGTGTGGCCATAGGCCGAGTTTCATAAATTGGCTAAAGGTAAACGCAGAATACCTACGAAACGAAATTTTATTAATAACATAAAAGGAAGAGCAATGCTAACAATGATCCTAAAAATCCTCTTCAATTTGCTACATCTTCAGTTTTCAAAATTCAACTCAGCGAAGCTCGGTTTACGGGTACTTATTTAAATAAAAATAACAAATGATCTGTTTTGGCAACAACAAAAAACGAATCTTGGCACGTGTAAATCAGATTGATCTTTGCAAAAAAAAACAGCTGATTTAAGGAAAATGTATAATACTGAATTATTGTTTAGTAATAAACTTTTGACCAATAACTTATGTCATAGAAACTGTTGGACTTTTGACATCGGTCTACGCTAACAAAAAATACTTTTAAGTTTTTATTAGAAAGTAAAAGGGTATATTTGCCTATTATTTACAGTTAAAAAGAATAAAAAGTAAAATGTTACTATTCGAACCAAATGTACCCGTATATTTCAATTTTGTCTAGCTGATACATGATAAGTAAACACTAATATTCATTTATTTTTAATTTGGTTTAAAATTATTAAACTAATTTGTGAAATGAAACCTGCCAGACAAAATGCTTAACAACAATTTGGTTGGATTTTGTCAGATCATTAAAAAATTATGAAATATTTTTTGAAAATTACATATGAAAAGGTAAAGACTACATGTCATATTATGTTTAATATAACCCAAGGAACAGTGTCTCAAAGCTCATAATATGAATTAGAAAAATCCTGCATGCAATGTGGTTATATATTGTATTTAAATGGAATAGTAATATTATATACGCCAATTAATTAAAAAAAAAAAACAGTTTTGATTTATTTTAGGCCAATGATTTTTTTGAAATCTCCACGTGTTTTTAAATATTCCTGAGCCCTTAACTAATTTCTTAAGAACTGAGCTAGAGCGTGCACTAAATATTATTTACCCCATGTTTTATAAGAACAGTGCTGTATTACTGATTACTGACATGCTTTGTACGGATGACTAGACTTAATTTTGCTTTACCTTTAGTAAAAAAGATGTAATAGATTTACTTGGTCAAAGGAAGTCTACAGCTAATACTTGTTTTACTAAAGTACCCTTTACTTTGTCATGTAAATAAGTTCTGTGAATAGAAACTGCGGGTAATGTACGAGCTTTTGATCCACTTAACTAAAGGTCGAAGATCTGTTTGGGAATTTACTCTGTGTTTACTTGTACTTAAGCTAAGAATAAGACTAGTAAACTAAACTACTATTAATAGTATTGAGCACTCCACTTAGTAAATTAAATATATTTAATCAATAGTTTATAATAAAATGTCAATGTAGAGGTTATTTAATAAGAATTTGTCAACATTTGCAGTACATTTAAAGTAAGTATTTCTCCCTATTTAATTAAATATCGAGTCAAATTGCCGTATATTTACATATAAGCAGCTTCCGAATTGTTAGGGTGAGTAGATTTTTAAGTAGTTTCAATTAACAGAATGATCAAAAATATATCTTCAGAACTACCATCCGACGAGTCTTCCCCAAATGTCCAGGTTGTAGTTCTCAAAATTGAATTCCAGAATCTTTTGTATAACGTTTTTACTTATAAACATCTCGTTGGAAATTATATTGGAGATACATTTTTAATTACTCCTGTTTTATTATATCAGTAGAGTCCAGTTTACTAACTACCAACCAAACTGTTTAGAGGTTTTCCATATTGTTCTAAGGAATATTGAAACCTCATTAAAACCACAGGGAATCTCGAAATATAATTTGGGAAAAGTTTTATTATTGACTAAAACTTGCGCTTACTTTTGTCCGAACAGTAATGGGACACTATGGTTATTTAATGTGTGCTTGTCCATTTAATGTCTGCTATTTTAAAAACTATAACGAACCAACATAAATTTAGTAGGAATAATTGAAACAATAAATAAATAAAATATTTTTGATGAATATATTACAAGAAGTAATTAGTAGACATTTAAAACAAACTACATAACTGTATTAGGAAGTGTTCGTATTGCAAACAAGTAAGTCAGGTCTGAGGTGATTTTGAAACTATAATGATACTTATATTTCAACTTTTACTCACATACATTTATCGATTGGTTGGTATCGTATGCTTATACTGTAGGTAAAGCATGTGAACTGAGTTTGAATATCTCTTGACATAGTCTCTGTTTGGTAAAGGGGGGGGGAACTGTTCTTGATGATAGGAGGACCTAGAGAATGATTATTAAAAGTGAGGCATTACCTTGTTTATAGGAGTGCACAATTGTCACTTGGTCTTCTCTTCTCTCACTTGACACTTTACTTCACACACTGGAGAGGAGATGAAGGAAAGGACGAGATGGTCAGAGATAACGAGGGACGGATGCATGACGAACGGTGGTGAACTACGCACGGTGACAGAGACTGAGTTGTTGTTGACCTCCTTTCGCGCATGCGTGTGTAGGGTCGGAAGTCAGGGGTTTTCAAAAGTGGAGTAATTCCATAGAGTTACTTGTATTTATTGCCAGTGACTTTGAATCATTGTGTAATTTATAATATATGTGACTTTATAATCCATGTTGGCATTGCAGTTGTTATAAATGAATTACATATTAATTAATAAGGTGGAATGAGACATCTTTTCTGTAAAACTAAGCTAAATATAAATAATGATTAGTACTCAACGGTCTCTTAATCATCATAAATGTAAAATATATCTTAGAATTACTGAAATGCATTGATCTAAAACATATGGTTTACACTACCTATTAAGTAATAAACTTCTTGAACAAATTAATAACAAACTATTTTTAATCAATAAACCATTCTACATAAAACCGACGCATACTGTGTAAACATAACATGCTAGATACTAAGATTGTAAAAGGAAATTAGTTTTAAATATCATATTTATGCCTTAAGATTACTATAAAACTTCCTGCTCTAAACTACTGTACCAAACAAATTATTAAACATTTAAAGTAATACTAAGAAGATGACAGCTAACCAACCTCAATTTTACTTCTATAATCACAGGAAATCCGGTCACAACAACATGATTGAAATAATAAAAACATAAATCTCAACAGAAACACTAAATGTACAAATATATAAAAAAAATAAAAAAAAACACACATTAGACTGTAATGTTGTGAACTGATTTAAGACTGCAGACTTATTTATTTATAAGACGCCGATCGTCAAGATATGGGCGAATACGGATTTCGAATGAGTGTGATGAGTGTAGATGAGCGAATGTAGTCATTGTTACAAACTAAGGCCGACTATTCCTTAGAAAGGGTCATTAATTAATAGCCCAATGACAAATGAACAGCCGGTGGTTATCAGCTGATCCTTCTCAAAATGTATGACTCTTATTACATTAATTAAAATGTAAAGTTGGCAACTATATGGGCTTTACAAAAACATTGTATTATAGAGAACATTGTCTTTCTGTAACTATGCTTGCTTTTATTTATTACAAAATAACTAAACATCACACAACACGTATTTATTACAATATAAGTTAAAAATGTACAGATGTTATGGTGATAAATGATGGTAATCCTGATGTTTTGTATTTCTACCATCACGTAATAGGCTAACTCAAATCAGGAAAATCCTTTAATCAGACCGTAAATTATGTCTCAGTTTCATACTCTAATTCCATGAATAATATATTTTATGGGAATGTAGAACAACAATTTGGAGAATAGAAAAACAATATGTCGAACTATATCAATTCAATTTCTGATTTTATAATTTTCATAAGAAATAGGCATCGGATATGTTCGTTATGGATACGAACTAATAACTTACAATGTCTATGATGCAACTTCATTTAAGAGGATTTTTAAAAAGAAAGCGTGTAAGTAGAGGGATAGTGGGAAGTTCAAGACGTCCCATGAGGAGTTTTCGTCCCATGAGCAGGTCGGGGGTGGGGGAAGGTCACGTGACCTTAATCGATACTGTGATTTGATTTTGATTGACTTTGATTTGACTTTGATTGACTTTGATTTGATTTTGATTGACTTTGATTTGATTTTGATTAATTTTGATTTGATTTTGATGGCGGCGGCCACCTGCCGGACCCAAGACGGCGGCGGCCACCTGCCGGATTCAAGCGTTATTGATTGTTTCGGAGAGTGGGGAAGCCACCTGCCGGACCCAAGCGTTATTGATTGTTTCGGAGAATACCCTCGGGGGTTTCCGGAGTTTGTCGGGAACCTTCGGCAATCGTCGAGGTCCTGTGTAAGCACACCGGTCGGCGATCAGTTGTCGACGAGCCTTCGAGCGACAAGTACTATTCTCTCCTGACTCTCTGATTCCTGCCTGCGCAGAAATTATCTGTTGGTGAGTATTTAGAAAATATACGGTCGGTGTTTAAAACAACC
>JAQJVL010005166.1:30000-37682 GCA_035578905.1 Stictocephala bisonia | reverse complement strand
AATTTTTTTGGAAATTTATTCTTATAAACAAAAAAAATATTTTCGGGTGTTTATGGAATAACTGTTGATATTTGACACTAATAGGGACTTTTAGAAAATAAAAAAAAAAAAATAAAAAAACATATGTCAGGCATAATCTGATGTATTGTTTTCTATCTCTCAGTCTCTGTGGCTTTTTACAAACTTATATTTTATTAAATAAGTCTCAATGTTAAAATCTTCATTATTATAGACCTATGTTGTCTTCATTAAAAAAATACAGGCTCACATTATTAATAAAAAAAATATACACTATTCAAAATATTAGAAACCAAGTTTAAAAAAAACCATAATTCAACAACAAAACTTAGTTAAAGATGTTGGAAATATGTAGCCAAAATAGTTGTACTTGAACTTATAACATTGGCAACAACGACAATGACAGAAACAAATTTACAATGACAGTTATTGTTGCTGACGATTAAAATAATTTACCGTATTTTAGAATATAGTCAGTTGCATTGCTTGGTAGCCAAAGAAAATTTATGAAAAAGGCAATTTTAAACAATTTAATGTTTTTAAATTATATATTTTCAGCTTAACAAACAAATCTTAGTAATAATTTACATATTATACTTTTTAAAAATTTCCAACATTAAGCACCATACGCATTTGCGATACTATTCTGAAGTAAATTAATATTTTCCTCAATCGAGTTTGTTGGCCTCTTGTCATATTTTCTACCTCGTAAATACAACCATTTAGTTTCCAGCGAGTGTTGGACTTCTGATTGTAAATATATGATTCAATCTAACCCTAAAGTCCAAACACCAAAATTGTATCTAGGTCTGCAGACCTTAGAGGCCAGGTATAGGTCATGGAAGATCATTTTAATATGCCTAATCAGTACCTCAGATACGAGTGGGGGAGCCGTCAAATTAAAGGAACATTCTTTGATAGAAAATATATAAGAAATCTTAGTGGATCAATTAGTAGAAGATTAAAATCATGTTTTACTGTAAACACTGTACTGGACCAACGAGATAATTATCCAGAATTACACACCACATACAAACTGAAAATTTCTGTGCAATAATTGTTTGGATTCGATGAGATTTGAAATGTTGATTTTTCATATTTTCAATTCTTCCTTGTTCAAACAAATCGTCGTCGAAAACGAGATCGATGCTAATTAATTCCAATCAGCATTTATCATCTCATGAAACTCTAGAAGCTGAGAAAAGTTATCAGGATGATCTATTTTTACACCATAAATAACACATGGTTAAAAATAAATTTCTTCATGGTTCTTCATGGCCTGGTCTGAGGAAACAAGGCAATATAACTTAAGGCCTTTTTTATTTCTTCTCGATGGGCTTATTTCAGCTATACTATGGATGTCATCTCATTCCGACAATATGGTGGCAATAGAAAACTTACCATTTTCATGTGACAACTCAAAGAATATGTTGGCAAATGACCAAATTTAACGCATGGTGATGATTCAACTATGCAATATCCATACAAACCAAACAGCTAAAGAAATGTATTGTTTTTGTTTGCAATTTAATTAGTGTTCTTTTGATCAGGTGAAACTTTTATTAGATTTCGGTTCTTACCCCCCATAATAGTTGTTTTTAACTAAAATGAATCTCTTGTTATAACAAATTTATTTGGTATACTATGTTTTTGCACTAATTATTATATTTTTCGGAGTTTTATGAGATTTTGTCCAATTTTAACTGTAATGCACAATAACAGACAGTTTTCTCGACCAAAATTTTTATATTCATAAAAATATAATATTCAATATTGATCATATAACCATATTTAAATCAGTATAATTTAATAAATCTAAAGAAGGGCACATAATTTAATATAGTAACAATGAAGAAATAACAAGTTATCCTTGGGCCAGATGACGTCAATATATCTTCCTTATATTGCCAAGGTAACTCCAGTGGGAAATCTGCACACGTCTCATGCATTATTTGTGTTTTTGTACAATGGTAATTATTCATCTTCATTTGCTGTAAACTATACCAAATGCAACACTTTGCATTCAAAATCACAGAGAAAGAACAATTATACATTTATATTTATACTGGTTGTAAACATATATAAAGGTAGTACTTATATCTAATAAAAACCATCCAAAATAATTATGTGATCATACAAATAAATAACAAAATCATATTTTGAAATATTGATTAAAAATCTGGTAATAGCTATGTGACCTTTACAAAATTAGTTTTAATACAAAGTACGGTATTAGAGCTATTTATTTTAACTTAAAAGAATACAATATTTAGTGATTTTGTTAAGGTGAAGTACTTCTGCAGTATAAGTTTAAAGCTGTATCTATGATTATATGATGAATTGCTCAAAGACACCAATATTTATAGCTTGGTGTAGAATCCACACAGCGGAGATGGACTGAGGAAAATATTGTATTAGGGTTTTGAAGACATGAATCTCCGTAACATAAATCTGTTTTTGAGCTGTTGTGATAATTTCACGTACATGTAGTTTACAAGCTCAATTTATCATTGCCCGTCTAACAGCGGAGAAGCTGGCTCTAATGACACCACTGGACACCATACAAACAGCCCCTCTCCAACTGATTCCATTGAAATCGACTCGACAGCATCACTGTCACACGAGACATATGCTGAGGCCGTCAAAGCAGCACGTCCTAGCCAAACTTTACATAGACAATAATTCATCCTTGTTTCATATAAGCAAAACTTTTTTAGGCAAGCCAAATCCAACACTCGGTAAAAATTCAATCATAAACAAATAAAAATCTAAATATTATGCATCAAAATGCTCAATGGGCAACCAACAAATTGGATGAATTGTCTCTTATGTGTGAAGAGATGCAGCCTGAAATCCTTGTTATAACCGAAAATGGGTTCAATGATAAAAACATTTCTTTATGCAAACTAGACAATTACACCCTAGCAAATTATTTCTGCCGAAAATCCTTTGAAGGTGGAGGCATTTCAATTTCTCTCAAACATTGTTTCTCATTAACCAAATTCAAAATTAAAAAAAGTCACTAGAGAAAGATTTGAAGCCATAGGCTTAAACATTCTTTCAAAAAATGAACAAATTGCTAAAATTGGAATTTACAGGTCTACCAGTGGAAATGAACACACGTTCTTTTCAAAATTTGAGTCGCTCTTGCAGGAATTGACAACAAAGCAGAGTACTTCATTCTTGTGGGGGACTTCAATATCGACGTACTTAATACTCAACACCCCTTAACAAAGCATTTTGTTGACTGCTTGAGGTCTTTTGATCTTAAATGGTTAATAAACACCCCCACTAGAGTGACAGCCACCTCTAAACAGCAATCGACAACATCATAATATCAACATTCCTGGTGTTGAGGCCTCTGTGGTCAACGCAGCAATAGCTGATCACTACGCCCAAGAGGCGCTCATCTCTGGTTCTGCCCATCAAATAATCCCCCTACCTCACAGAAAATAAGGGACACGAGACCTCAAAATATTCACAATCTAAATTCTTCTCTCTCAAATGAAGAGTTGAACTTTCTGAACTCCACAGATACCTTGGAAAAACAATTTCAAGCATTTGAAAAAACATTGAACTTTTATTTGGGCTTGTCCTGCCCAGTAAAAGAAATCAAAATCAAAGATAAAAGTAAACCCTGTTTATGGATTACTATAGGTATCCTAATTTCAAGGGAAAGATTAAAAATTTTTCTGTGAAATAGCAAAGTCTTCGAACAGTCCACATTTCAAACAGTTTTTTTAAAAATTACAAAAAAATCTACAGAAATGTCATTAAAGCAGCTAAAGCGTATGATATATCTAAACAACTTCTAGAAACCCAAAAATTTTTCAAAAACAGCCTGGAAAATAGTAAATTCTCACAAAAATAAACAAAAGGCTGGTTCCATTAAACTAAAAATAGAAGGAGAAAAAAATTACTGACGCTACGAAAGTAGCTGATGCGTTCAACAATCTTTTCAGTTCTGTTACACGATCTGGGTTCCATTCACACCGAGATAACCAACATCCCATCTGTGGTCAAAGTCCAATCTCCTCAATGGCATTGGCTCCGGTTGTGGAAGAGGAACTAGCACAAATAATAAATAAACTACCTTCCAAAAAATCAAATGACATAAATTACATGTCAACTTGGCTCATAAAGCGGTGCTCTGAGCATCTGTTGAGCCCCTTAACTCACCTGATAAATTTATCATTTCAGACAGGCATATTTCTTTCCTCCCTCAAAATATCAAAAGTAATACCGATTTACAAAAAAGGCGACCCCAACTCCATCAATAATTTCAGACCAATCTCAATTCTTCCCGTCTTTGAGTAAAGTATTTGAAAAGCCTTTCTAACCCGAATGCTACAATTTCTGGAAAAAACACAACCTTCTCTCGAATGACCAGTTTGTTTTCAGGAAGGGGAAATCAACGATAGATGCAGTAGTACTCTAGTTGATATGGTTGTGGAGAGCTTAGAAAAGTGCAAAGCCACTCTAAGCACTTTTCTCGATCTTCTAAGGCGTTCGACTGCGTTGATCACAGTATGTTGCTCCACAGGTTAGAATTCTATGGTGTGCGAGGGAAAGCCACTTTCGTGGATGAAGTCGTATTAGACTGTAGAAACCAGACTGTCCAAATGTCAAACAAATTTTCAAAAATCAATCAACTGAGCTTTGGTTCCCCCAGGGATCTATACTCAGCCCCTTACATTTCTGATATATGTAAATGATACAGCGTCATCTCTTCAGCAAGGGCGGCTCGTGCAGTATGCTAAAAGATACAACTCTCTGTTTTAGCCAAAAATCAAAATTACATTTAGAAATTGAAACATTTATGGAGCTAAATAGCTGCATTCAACATTTCTGTAACATCAATCTAAAAACAAACCCTAAAAATCACACTTCATTAGCTTTTGTCCTCGACCATCCAACCTCGAATTCACCCCAGCTATTATGTTGGAGGAAACAGAGGTGGAGGAAGTACAATCAACAAAATTCCTCGGAATACACATCGACAAAGGTCTAACTTGGAACAATCATATCGACAGTCTGTGTTCCAAACTGTCCTCAGGCATTTAAAGTTCTGAGGACGTTATCAAAAAGCTGCCCCATTCAGGAACTGATGATGGCATTTATGGCCTCATCTACCCTCACCTATCCTATGGAGTGGTGCTTTGGGGTGGATGTGCAAATGTTGAGTTCTCCCCCCTATTCAGACTGCAGAAAAAAGTGGTTAGAATAATTTCAAATTTGAAAAACAGAGAGTCGTGCAGAACTGCTTTCCAAACCCTAAAATTGTTGACACTGCCCACATTTACATCCTAGAAACAATTATGTACTGTATGTCAAAATGTTTCACTCACAAGAGGGACTGACATACATAGTTTTCGAAACTAGACGCAGGGACAACTATCGCACTGGGCAACATAGGACGGTGGTCTATGAGCACCTGCCTTCACAGGCTGGTGTTCATTTTCTAATTTGTTTGCCCCGTAAAATTAAATTTGCCAGGACGCCAAAGGGGTTTTAAAACTCACCTTAAACAACTTTTGTTAAGTCGGGCATTGTATAGTGTAGGCGAGTTCTTGGCACAAAACTGGAGACCAATAATTGGCAAGAAACCGGTGCTGGATAGGCTTGCCTTCTAGAATGAATGTAAGATTGAATGAAATAATTGCATGTAGAATGTTGAATTTGTAGAATGAATGAACAATTTTTTTTCCTTTGACGATTGCGATACAATTCAATTTAAAAATTGTCTATGCAATAAAAATTCTATTCTATTCTATCATAAGACCCCATTCACAGAAAGAAGTAATTATTTTACAAAATGTTTCAATCATCTGCAAATGATAAAAATGAGTATTATAGACTTCAATGTATTATAGACTTCAATGTATATTATTATATAACATGAATAATGCTAACCCCTGCTTAGTCTTCCCTTGAAAAAAAAACTTATTCTGTGTTTTGGAACTGTGGTACTATGTTTTTATTCGTATATATGTAAGATAACATTAAATAGTATTACTACCTAATTGTTCTATTTTTAGTTTTATATCAATGAAATAAATTAATGGAGATTGTAAAAATAATATTTTTTAGAATGTCACTAATCTTATATCATGATTTACTTAAAAATTAATTATCTTTGGTAATTTATGAAAATAGGTTGATAACATCCAGTTTTCTTATGAACATTTTAATCTAAGAATATTTGAAAGTGGGTAAACAGAACCGATCATTTCTATAAAATGTAATTTTGTGAGATTTAATACTAATCAAACATTTACCTATATATTTTAATTATTACCTGAGAATTAATAAAAACCTACTACGATTGGTGAAAATTAAAAAATAAAAATTTTTTTCGTATTTTTTAAATCGGTATTATTTCTTAAATTTTTAAAAAAATGTTATTCAAAAAATTTAAATTTTAAAAAATTTTAAATCAAACCTGCGTTTCATCAAAAATTTTCATAAAAAAGTTTTTGAAAGGAATTTTTTAATTGGTTTGTTTTAAAAACTCAAGGTAAAACAAAAAAGGAATTTTCTTTTAAAAATTTTTTCTTTTTTTTTTTCCCCATTTTTTTGAGTAATTTTTTTTTAAATAATTTTTTTTTTTTTTTAAAAATAAAACCAAAAATTAAAAATGGGCTCATATATTTTCTTAAAAAATTATTTTTTTAAAATTTTCTCTTAATTATTTTTTTTATATTTTGCCTAAAAAAAATTTCAAAATGTTTTATAAACACCATTCCCAAAAAAATTTAAATAATAAAAACTTAAAAATTACTTTTTAGTTAATCTTTTTAAATTTTTAAGCTTTTAAATTTCAATAATAGCTTTTAATTAATTTTTTTTATAAAAAAATTCAAAATATACTAATTTTTTTGTTTTAAAAATGTTTTTTAAAAAAAAAATATTGGGGTTAAAAAAAATTTTTTAAAAAAAATATTTTATTTAATTTTTTAATTAAAAACTTTTTACTAAAAAAAATTTTTAAACAAAAAAAATTTAATTTAAAGGGGGAAAATTGATTTAATTTAAAAAAAAAATTAAAAAATTATTTAAAAATATTAAAAAAGCCCCCTTTTGTTTTAAAAAATTTATTTTTTGTTTTTTTAAAAACCCCGGTTAAAAATTTTTAATTCAAATTTTGGGATTTAATTACCCCAACTACCCCAATTCCTTAAATTTAAAATTTTTTTGAAAAAAATTTTTCAAAACATTTCTGGGTAAAATTTTTTAAAAAAATAAAAAATGTTTTTTAAATTCCTTAAAAATTGAAATGGATACATTTTTTGCCCGGAATTTTTTGATTTAAAATTTTTTAAAATATAAAAAATTTTTCCCTAAAAAATTTCCCAAGGTTAAAAAATCTGAAAATTCCAAAAAAGGGCCCACCCCATAAAACGCATTGTGTATTGGACCCACATCCCTTCACGAATTTTAAAATTTTTAAAAAAAAATTTCAAAATTTTTTACTTTAAATTACTTTTTTTCTAAATTAAATTTAATTTTTAATAAAAAAACTTTTTTGTTTAATAATGTGTTATTAACGTAAATTTTTTTAATTTTTAAAAATTAATTACTTTAAATTTATGGTTGTTTTTAAATTTTTGTAATGCCTTTTAAAAAACTTAAAAACAAAAAAACTAATAATTTAATTTTCTTTT
>JAQJVL010005166.1:0-25000 GCA_035578905.1 Stictocephala bisonia | reverse complement strand
TTGTTTTTTAATTGAATTTTCATGAAATTGAATGTTCTTTGCCGAAAGTTTTTTAGTTTTATTTTGATTGTTTTTTTGTTTTATTTTTGTTTGTTTGAAAGTATTTTTGTTTTATTTTTTTTTAAAATTTATTGGAATGTTCGTGCCAGTATTGATTGCAAGCATAACTTTGTTTGTTTTTATTGTTTTTAATAAAATATAAATGGTGTGCCGAAATTTAATTGAAAAGATACTTTGATTGTTTTATTTAGATTTTATTTGAATTGTTTTGTTTGCCAAATGAGCAAGTTTTTGTTGTTTTTATTGAAAATTTGTATTGTGTATTGGCATTTTTGAGGGGTTTTTTTGATTATTTTAATTATATGTGTTGTGAAAAAGTATTTTGCAAGGGGGTATGTTTTTTGTATTTATTGTTTTTGTTTTTTGAAGGGGGCCAGGTAAAAAGAAAAGATTTCGAAAAAAAACAGAAAGAAAGAGAGAAGAAAAAGGGAAGAGAAGAAAAAAGGGGAAATAAAAGTTTGGAGAAGAGGCAAAGAAGGGAGAAAGAAACAGAAAAAGAAAACGGGGCCAGAAGAAAGGCAAGAACGGGGGAAGAAACAGAACAGCAAAAAAAAGCAAGAAAACGAGAAAGAAAAAAAGAAAGAATGCGCCAGTAGTAGAGGGCGGATGGGTTGGTTTTTTTTTTTTTCTTTTGTTTCTTCCTTTTTGCCCTTCTTTATTTTTTTTTTTACCCTGTTTTTTCTCCCCTTTTTCCCCTTCTTTTTTTTTTTTTTCTTTTTTTCTCCTTTTTCCCTTTTCTTTTTTTTTATTTTTCATTTTTTCTCCTTTTGTTTTTCCCTTTCTTTTTTTTTTTTTTTTCTTTTTTTCTCCTTTTCTTTTTTTTCCCCCCCTTTCTCTTCCCTTTCCTTTTTTTCTATCCTTCTCTTCCTCTTTTTCAAAAATCTCTCTCTCTTCTTCTCTCTCTCTCTTTTTTCCCTATCTTCTCCTCTCTCTCTCTTCTCTCTCTCTCCCCTCTCTCTCTCTCTCTCTCTCTCTCTTTCCTCTCTCTCTTCTCTTTTCCCCTCTCTCTTCTCTCTCTCTCTCTCTTCTCTCTCTCTCTCTCTCTATCTCTCTCTCTCTCTCTCTCTCTCTCTCTCTCTCTCTCTCTCTCTCTTCCCCTCTTCTCTCTCTTCTCTCCTCTTCCCCTCCCTCTCTCTCTCTCCTCTTCTCTCTCATCTCTCTCTCCTCTCTCCTCTTCCCCTCTCTCTCTCTCTTCCTCTCTCTCTCTCCTCTCTCTCTCTCTTCTCTCTCTCTCTTCCCCTTTTCTCTCTCTCTCTCTTCCTCCCCTTTTTCCCTTTCCCCCTCTCTCTCTCTCTCTCTCTCTCTCTTCTCTCTCTCTCTCTCTCTCTCTCCTCTCCCTTTTCTCTCTCTCTCTCTCCTCTCTCTCTCTCTCTCTCTCTCTTCTCTCTCTCTCTTCTCCTCTCTCTCTCTTCTCTTCTCTCTCCTCTCTCTCCTCTCTACTCTCTCCCCTCTTCTCCCTCTCCTCTCTCTTCTCTTCTCTCTCTCTCTTCCTCTCTTCCCTCCTCTCTTTTCTCTCTTGTTTTGGTGTGTGGGTGTGTGTGTGTGTGTTGTGGTGTTGTGTGTGGTGTGTGTGTGGTGTGGTGTGGGTGTGGTTGGCGTGTGGTTTTTTTGGGTGTGTGTGTGTGTATGTGGTTGTGGGGGTGTGTGTGTGTGTGTGTGTGTGTTTTTTTTTTTTTTTTTTTTTTTTTTGGGGGGAAATGTTTGTTGGGGGTTTTGTTTTTGTTTGTATTTATTTGCCTGGTATTGAACCGAACCATCACTAAATTTGACACCCCCAAACTCCTAAAACCACCCGCCCCTCCTCTAATCCCCCACAAAACCCCCTACATTACATGGGGGGAGGAAAATTAGCTATGCTATTCCTTCGGTACAATTTTTCTATTCCCTTTAAATTCTAGTTTTTGCTTTATTTTTTTAGGAAAACCAAAAACAATACCCGGGGAATCTTTGTTAAGCCCCCTTCAAATATACAGTATTTGTATTTTTTTAAAAAAGAAATAAAATTTTAAAATGTCTTAAATTTAAAGGGGGAAATAGGGCTGTACATTAAACACACCCAATAATAATTCTAGTTTTGATGAATTTATAAATTTTTTAAATTTGATTGAAAAAAAATAAATATTAGGTACCAACGAAAAAAAAATACACATAACCAGCCCAAAAAGTTGTTGCTGGGGGGTTAACTATGGGGTCACCCAAGCCTTAAGATGGCCCCCACCAAGCCCCTTTAAAAAAAATTAAAAATTAAAAAAAACCTAGTATTTTGGGAATTTAAAGCTTTTACTAAAAAAACGTTTCAATTTTAAAAAAGTAAAATTTAAGTAAATTAAAATTAAAATTACAGTTTAAAAAAAGACGTTGAAGATTAAATTTTTTAGTTTTTTTTTAAATAAATTTGATTTTTAAATTTTTTACTATCATATTTTTTAAATTTTATTTGGTAGAATACGACAATTTAAAAAGATTGTCTTAAGGTTTTTTGGCAAAAAAGATTTTTTTAAATTCAATGTCTTTATATCAGCTATAAACGCTCCCAACGTTCTTTCATTAAAACTATTTTTTAATTTTAAAACATCACCTCAAAATGCGAATTTGGGCTTTCTTTGGGACAGCCAATTAAGAAACTATTTTCCCGAAAATTCCCAAAAAAAAAAAAAAGAATACCACAGGCTTTAATTTTTTTAAATTGTACTACAAATTCCTTGATGGGTTTTGCAAATTCTTAATGAACGGGTAACATAGAATCCCAATAATTTAAAATCCTATTATGTTTATAGCTATAGTAAATTATTTTACAAAAATCTGGGCAAGTGTTTCTAGAACAAACAAGGGAAAAGAGTTTAATTAGGAGTGACGTAACTTTAGTCACAACAGCTCCCTTTACACAATTATAAGTTTGTGTTAATCAGGGTTTAAAATCGTAGGTTCATTTTATGTTCTTGAATAATCTGCTTTTTTAAAAGTAAACATTATTTAAAAAATTATTTTTTTTATCGAACAGTTAAGACAAAACTAAAATTTTCTTTATTTTGACCAATGAAAATTTCTTTATTTTAACGAGCTTCTGCACCTATGAAAAAAACATTTGTTGTCACATTTTGGGCAAAGTTTAAACCCCATAAAAGGGGAAGGGCCCCAAACATAACTTTGCTAGGTTTAAAATATACAATATATTTTCATACTTTTAACCATTTATTGTTCTCATCTGAACTTTTTTTAAAGCCTTACTATTTTAAAGTTTTTAAAAAGGGAAATATATTTTTAAAAATTTTTTAGTATTTTTTTAAAATTTTTAAAGAATTTCTTAATTGCATATATAATATTTTTTAATGGACATTAAGGGTCACAGCAACACTTAAGGGTTGTACACAGGGGCCCGGTTGAGCCAAAATCAAATAAAACCAATTTTATTAAACTAATTTTTAGGTAAAATTTCACCCCGTTACAAAGGGGTACTATCCATTTTTCTAGAAATTAATTACAAAGTTTTTAAATGTATTTAGAAAATTAATAATTTTGTTTTACAAAAAAAACGAAACATCACTAAAGTGTTTTATCAATGTTCTTTTAAACCCTTTAATTTTTATTATATATCACTATTTTAAAACCTTTTATTAAAAGCAACATTTCAATTGATCCCATTAAAAAAAAAAAAAAAAAAAAAAAGTTAAGGGATTCTTTTAAAGCACAAGAAAAGTTCATTCTATTTCCTTTTAAATATCATTTAACAAACATCAATATTAAATTCATAAATAGTATTCTTTTATTTAAAAAAAGCTTGAAATGTTTGTAGTTTTTTTAAGATCATCCTACATAATGAGTAAGTGGTGTAATAATTGCAAGAATGAGATATTTAAAAAGTCTAGTGGAAGTAATATGGCAGGGAACTAACCCCCGGGGGTTTTCTTTTTGTTCCCGTCTTCTTTCAGAATGATTTTGATGAAGCCATTCATCAAATAATTAGTTACTGCATTGTATCTGCGAAAAACTTTGAAAAATCCATATAAAAATTTTTTTGTTTATTTTAATTTTTAAATTGCTCCTTTTTTATTTTAAAAAGTTATGTTTCACAAGGTACATTATAAAATCATTCCGGGAACCCAAAACAACTTTAAAGAAGTTGTAACAAACTAAGATTATGTTGTCAAATTGCTTTATAAATATTTTTTTTAAATGTCCACTAAGAAAATAGTGAGGTATTATGTTTTTTTAAAGTAAAGGGTTATTATATAACGACAATTTTTTATCATTAAAAATTATATTATTTACATGCAATAGAAACTCGCCCCCCAAAGCACAGTAACTTCAAAATAAAAGATTTATAAATTTTATGCTAGAAAAAATTTTGAAAGAATAATTTTCTATTTACCCTTTAAATTCCCCCAAATTTTTAAAAAAGTTAGATTACCAAAAGTTAAATTATATTATTTGTAAACAATAAATCATTAAACCCCCAAAATTTTAAAAAATCATTTGATAAACAGTAAACCTAATCCCGGTGGTAAAATCCAAAATATTTTTTAATTCAATACTTGAAAACTGTTTGATATAAAAGGTTTATAATGTTAAGCAATACCAAAAAATATTGAAATAAATAAACAAAAAATAATTCAAATATTCTATAAAATTCTGTTACTGTAAATTCTAAATTGTATTCTACTATATTAGATTTATATTTAAAACTATTTTTTGGAAGAGTTGTTTTAATTTATTTTGTTATTTATAATAAAAGAAGAAAATTTTTATTTTGTTTTTATTTATTTTAAGAAGAAACAATTTTTATTTTTGGTTAATTAAAAAAGTAAAAAGAAAATTGTTTTTATTAAAATTTTATTTTAACCATTTAATTTTTCAACTTTTTAAAAATAAAAGTAAAAAAAATTTATCTCAATTTTAAATTATTTTAAAAGAAATTTATTGTTGTATCAAAGAATTTTTTTAATTTTAAAAACATTTTGACTGTTTTCAAGAAAAAACTTGTTGAATTATAGTTAAAAAAAAATTTTTAATAATAATTTTAAGTAAATTTCAAAAATTTATAAAAAAATGTTTTTAAAATTTAAAAAATTCAAAAAAAATTTGCCCAAGAAAAAACAAAAATTCTTTTAACTTAAAAGGCGTTTTCCCAATGTGCATTTACATACAATGTTTTTATTTAAAAATAATTTTTTTATCTTATTGTAAGAAAAAAATTTTACTTTATTTTTTTTTCTCAATTAGTATTTTAAGTCCCAAAAAAAATCCTAAAAGATTACAGGAAAAAAGAAAAATATGATTTTAAAGTAAATTCAAAAATTAATTTTTTACAAAAAATTAATTTGTTTTTCCTAGATAATGAATTATCAAAAACATATTGAAAAATTTTTAAATTTAACATTTGTTAGTTTAATGAATTTTAAATTCACTAAAACACCTTTTTACAAGAAATATTTTCGGTATTTACATTTCAAATAAATCAAATTTTTATTTTCAATATAGTTAGTCATTTTTTAAAGTGGCCTTAAATTTCCAAAATGTTAATAAACCCATTCATTATTGGCCAACAATGGAAATGTGGTAGAAAAAAATTGTTTGCCAGGAGCGTTTTTTTTTAAGATAAAAATGAAAAATTTGTATTTTTTTTAAAAAATTTAATTTTTATTTTGAATTAACTTTTGGGGTACATTTTTTATCTTTTGAAGAAGGTGAAAAAAAATGAATGGTTGGAAATTATATTTTTTTTGTGAATTAAGAAAAATTGGAATTTAAAAATATCCTTTGAAAATGATTATTATTGGGAAAAATAAAGAAAATTTTAAACAAATTTCCAAAATTTTTTTGGTATGAGAAAATAAAAAAAAATTTTTAAATTACCATAAAAAAAAAAAATTTTTAAATTTTAAAATTGATTTTAAGGGAAAAAAAATACAATTTTTTTTATAATTTAAATCCATTTAAATTTACCAGTTTATGGAAATTATATTAAAATGTTTTTATAAAAAATTACCCATTTTACGGGGAATTTAAAAAATTTTGTGTGGTAATTCCAATTTTAAAAAATTTAAAATTTAAAAGTGTATTTTCGGGGATATTCTTTACCACAAAACATTTGAGAAAAAAAAACAGACAATTTTAACGCTTTTTAATTATTGTTACTTTTTAAACCTTTTAATTTCAAGAAAAAACTTGTCTTTTTGTTGAATCTTTATTTGATGAATGTTAAACCAAAGACAAAGGTTGAAGATTTTTGTTTTTTAGAAAAAAATTAGAAACAAAAGGGTCCAAAAGGGTTTTTTTTTCCTTTTTCAAAAATTCAAATAAGTTTGAAAAATTTATTAATAGCAGTTTTTCAATGGACAAATTCTGTCATTTAAATGGAAAAAATTATCGAAAAAAATGGAATTTTTGAATGTTTATATTTTAATTTTAAAAGGGGAAAAAAAATAAGTTAAAAATTAAATTTTGAAGAAAATGACATTGTATTATAAAAAAAGAAAAACCCGTAAGAGAAAAATAAAAATTTTATCCTTAAGGTTTTCCAAATGTATTTTAAAATCAAATAAGAAAAAGTAGTTTAATATGGTGTAAAAGAAAAGGGGAAAATAAAACAAAAAATCAAATTTTAAAACTGTGAGTAAAATTTTCTTAGAGAATTTGTTTATTAAAAAAATTTGAAATATTCTATAAATTTTAAAATTTTTAATTGGTCTTGAAATTAAACCAAAAACTGAAAAAATGATTGTCCTAAAGAAAAAAACAAAAAAAATACTTTTTGGGGAGTGGATTTATTTGATCATACTTTTTAAAATGAAGTTAGAATTATAGGTTTTTTTTAGGAAAATAGAAATAGAAAAAAGAAATTAAAAAAATTTTGAAAAGTGGGATTTTTTGAAAAGGTAAAACCCCAAAAAATTAAACCCAAGGGTTAAATTTATAATTAAAAAGATAAAATTCTGCAACATCGTTTCCCGGGAATAAAAATTTTAAAAAAGAAAACCTTTTCTTTACCAATTTACCCAACGTCTCAAGATAAAATAAAAATTTTTGTTTTAATTATAATTTTTTTTAAGAAAAACGGTGAGTATTAAATACCCGAGAGATTTTTAAAAAAATAACAAAGAAAGAAATTTTCATGAATTTTAAATTAAAAAAAATATTTTAAATTTTTTTAAAAATTTTTAAAAAAATACTTTAAAAAAACTCCATGATTTAATTCGTATTAAAACCGGGAAATCGTTAAAAAATAAAAAACTTTCGGGCCTTATGTAAAATTAGTTTGCAATTGATGCCGAAAACCCCTTATTGTCACTAGATTAAAAACATGTGTTTTCTTTTAAAACCATATAATGTCAAGAAAAAGGGGTAAAAAATTTTTTTTTTTGCAGTAGATGAATATACAAGTTTTTTTGGGGCCCTAAAAAAAAGATAAAGGAAAATTAAAATAAGCCTTTACCATTTAAACTAATATTTATGTTATTTTAAAAAAATATGGTTTTAATGTAAATGGGCTGCCGTAAAAAACTTTGAAATCAAAACCCTAATTTAAAAAAATATGGCAAAAAGAATAAATTTCCAAAGGTGTTGTTTTGGGGGTCTTTTATGGGACATTTTTTGAAAACCCCCCCCCCCTTCCAAAGGCTTCCATTACATTGAACAATATGTAGCTGAGAACTTTTCTTTAAAAAATTTGCAACTTACAGAAATTTTTTTAATTATTTTGGCATCACGAATTTTTTTTTGTTTAAAAATGAAAATAAATTTTTCATAAAATAAATAATAAAAAGAAAACAGGTTTATATAAAAAGTCCATAATAATAAAAAAAAAGATTAAATTTGTTAAAAATTAAAGGTAGAGAAAAATTTAATTTCAAAAAAATGAATAAAATAAAAAAAACATTGAAGATTTCCGTTTTCACAAAAAAAAATTAATGCTTAAAAAGCTAATTAGTTTTAGTTTTAGTTTTTTTTTTTCTACTCATTTTTAACTAAAATTTTAATTTCGGGAAAAAAAAAAATGTTAAAATATATATATTTTAGTTTTTTAATAGTAAGGTTTTTAAATATTATTTTATTTTAAAATTTTTTAGCACAACTTTTTTACTCAAAAAAATCATTAGTAACATTTTTACCATTTATAAGTAAAAATATTATGTCCATTTTTATTTAATGTAAAACAAGTCTAGAAGCAATACATGGAAAAGGTATGGGTGGGGGGTTCAAAAAACCACTGTTTGGTTTGTATTTGATGGGGAAAACCATGTATATGGGATGGTGGGTGGAATCAAAAACCCCTTACTGAAGGGATTTTGGGTTTTCAAAAACCAATTAAATTTTTTTTTCAAAAACCCCTTCTTGTGGGGTGTTGTAAAAACCATTACTGTATGGGGGGTTTAAAAATTTTTTTTTTTGGGTTGGGTTAATTAAAGAAAAGGGTTTTTGGGGGGGTTGGGTAATACCATTTACTTATTGGGGTTTTTTCAAAACATTCTTATTTGGGGGGGGGTGGTAATATTTTATTTGGGTGGGTGGTTATCCCCTGTTTTTGGGGGGGGGGTTTAAAACCCCCCTGACGTTTTTTGGGGGGGGAAAAAACCCCGACTTTTTGGGTGGGGGGTTTAAAAAATTGTTTTGGGGCGGGTTTTTTGGGGGGGCCCCAAAATTTTTTTAGTGAAAAATTTTTTTGGGTTTTTAAATAAGTTTTAGGAAAAAATATTATATAATTTAGTTTAAATTTTTTGGTGAAATTTTAATAATTTTCGTGGGATTTTAATTTAAATTCAAATTTTAAAAAAATTACAAAATTTAAAAGTTTTTGGAACAAAAAAGGTAGTTAAATGATAAACAAAACTTAAACTTTTCATAAAAATTTTATCTACTTTTTTTTAATATATTTTTAAAAGAAATTAACAAAGCATTTTTTTCAATTGTAAAAGATAAAATTTTTTTAAAGAGGCAAATAAAAAAATTATTTTTTTACTAATTTAAAAATTTTCAAATAATTTAAAATTATTTAATTTACGTTTTTCTGACAGGTCCGTCATTTAAATCATTTATGAATAAAAGGTTTTTTTTAAATTTTTTATTTTTTTGAATATTACGTTTTAAAAAAAAAATTTACAAGGTCTATAATTTTTTTGATAAATAATTAGTTTCAAAAAAAAAAAAAAAAAAGCCCAATTAAAAAATAGGGTTTTTTCCAAAAATTTTTTTCACGGATTTAAAATGAACGTGGGATTATTTTTTAAAACAAAGTAAAATGCTTTAAAATTTTGAATTTTTTTTATGTCAATATAATAAATACCGTTTGATAATCGTATATTTTTAAAATTTAAGTCGTGTTTTAAACACCTTTTGTTAAACCCCTATAAAGTTAAAAAGTGGGTATACAGAAGTGTTTAATCATACAGTAAATCCCTGGGAATTTTTGGGTTTCATTTTTGTGGTGTTTTCTTTTCCCTAGATTTATTAAAAGTGTTTTTGTTTAAATTTTAAAATTTTTGTTTAAAAAAGTTAAAATAAAAAAAGAAATTTCCCTATTTTTGAATTAAAAATTTTTTAAAAAATTCCTTGTCTTTCAGGGTTTCCCTTTAATTTTTCCCAAAACCCCCCTTTTCAAATTTGGGGCAAATTGGTTGGAAAAATAAAAAACGTTTTTAAACTGTTTAAACTTTTTGTTCTAAAACTATTGGGGAAATTAAGAGGCTGTTTATTTTAAAATAAAAAAATTTAAAATGGCTTTCATTTAATTTAACAAATAAAGAAATATTAAAAAATTTTGGTTATAAAAAATCCAAAAAAAGAAAAATTTATTTAAAATATTGGGTGGGTAGAATGGTCCATTTGACCCCTCTTAAAGGGATTTTGGGGGGTAATACTTTTAAAATAATAAAGAATTTTGTATATTGATTAACCAAATAGCAATTTTTAAATAAACCAATTGGGACTGTGGGGAAGAAGGGCTTAAAATTTATTAAAAGATAACAAATAATAATATAACAAAATACCCAATCAACATATTTATATTAAAATAGGTATAATGCGTTGTATTAGTGTCTGTACAATTTGTCAAATCATCTGTGAATTCTATTAAAGGATGTTTATAAAAATAAGTATACATTGACTGATAGTGGTAAGAATCACACAAATTCAATGATCTACAATGCAATCAGTACTTAATATCAAATTAATAGATGGAATCTTATTATAATGTCTTTTGCAATCGATTTTACTGCCTGATTTAAATAAATACTCAATTTATCTAAATAAAAAGTACTTTAAGTGAACAAGTGAAATCTCGTGGTTTTACTGTTATAACTTTATGATTCTAAAATGTAATACAAAAGTTCACTTAAAACTGTAATTATATTCTAGGATATACTTTCAGATAAAAAATATGCTAATTTAATCACAAAATTATCAATAAGTTTACTCAATACAGCTAAATGAAATAAACTCATTGTTACGTATACTTCATCCACAAATAATCTGATAAATGTTAATGAGCATATACCGAATGAAATTACCAAATAAAATCAGGTAGTTAAACTAAGTAATGACTTATATAGCAAGACTGATCTTTATTACCCAGCTTAGAATATTGAAAAAAAATAATAATTACAGGTACTAATTTCCGTTGGGTAAAACAGATTTTGGGAAAAAAAATGAATATTGGGATTTTAAACTGAATTATTGAGGAAAAGTATAACAAAGTAACAAAGAGGAAGGTGTGTGATATTCTTTTGTTACGGGATATTTTTGAGAAGCCATTAAATATACATATATTACAGTCGGTGTGTGAGGTTTCAAGCCAACAAAAGGAAAGTTGAAATACGACAGTATTTGGATAGATTTTGTAACATAATTTTAAATATTTTGATACCTCAAATACTTTAAATGTGTGTACTTATTATCTTAAACTTATAATTATATCTGTGAAATCAAGATTAAAAAATAACATTAGGTGGATAGTGATCCATCTCAACAGCAAAACATGAGCGTTGTTAATTATACATTTCTGGAAAGTGAACTATCTTTTAATTTTTACTGTAATTTAGAGGTTTTAGAGGTTAACAATGTTTAGTTTTTATTTCCATATTCCATTCACACATTCTGATTAAAACTTATAATGCACAAAGTAAAGTCTTGAAACACTCATTTTTTTAAATTCATAATATAACAATTACCAGAACTTAAACATAAACAAAACTAATGAAATTATTAAAAATTAAATAGCTGCTGGAAGGTATGCAATATAAAATATTTGTCCATTGAGTATAAAGAAATATTAAATATATAAAAATTGTCCCCTCTTAAGTTTTGTTCTCAGTATCTGGTGAACACGCAGTTGCCACGTTTGTCCAGTGTCCATCTAACTCTGTAATGTACATTACCATCTTTACAGAGGTTGTATTATACAGAACTCTACTTGTCCAAGACTCCATTTGTTCTGACCATTGTAGTTACACAATTGGACATGGCATCCCATCTCATATCTACGCATGATTCCTCCAGGGCATACCGTTTCTCACTCCTCATAGAAGGACCAATAAGGCTAAGATAGGTTCGCACCTTTCTAAGACGGTAATAACTAGTTCCATTTGAGTTAGGTGTGTGCCGGAGTTGTATTAGTAGTCGATGTAGTTTGTAGTTCAATGTTCATCCATCATAGCTCTTAGTGATTTTTTTATCGTTTCCACAAAACTTTGAACTTGCCCATTTGAGAAGGGATAAAATGGCGCCGTGGTAGAAAGCATAACTCCACATTTTCAAGAAACTCTTCAAACAAATTTGATGTAAGTTGTAGGCCGTTACCTAAAACCATAAGGTATGGCAGTCTAAAAGAAAAGAAGGTATTTCCACGTTCTTGATCAGCTGTCCCCAACGTATCTGTAATTTATCCATCTTTTTGTAGTACTAATCCTCCATTTCCAATCTGTAGTCTACTTTTTGTCCAGATCCTCCTCTTATGTCCGTATTTCAATTATGTGCTGTATGGATTTAAACTTGTCCCAGTATTCTTCCAACGCATTATTTCGTAATTTAATTGATTCTTTTGGTAACTGTTCAATGTTTTTCAAGTGGAAAATCATGCCTTTTACTACTGCTGTTGATCGCTTATGGATTCGGTAACCTGTTTGTTATTCATTGTAAAATGCAATTTGGCTATTGAAATAATTAAACATAATACATAAAATAATAACAAAAAGAACCAAACTAATCAAATAAATAGTAAAAATAAACTTAAATCCTCGTCGCCATTATAATATAAAAATTAGAGTCTTGAAACACTTGTGCTCTTTAAATTATAATGTAATAATTAACAGAACATAAACATAAACAAAACGAATTAAATTATAAAAAATAAATAACAGCCGGGAGGTATGAAATATAAAACATTTGTCCGTTGAGTGTAAAGAATTGGTTGGATAAATATAATAAACTGATTCGAAGACTAAAATAATATATATATATATATATATATATATATATATATATGTGCATTTATTGTAAATACAAATTACCATGTACCAACAAATGAGGAAATTATTTAGATGTGATTTATTTACACAACTTTTTTAGCTATGTATTAAATACAATATTAATAGAACATTATTTATGTAAACGTTTTTAGCTAAACTATTAACAAAAAAAGTAAGAAGTCGTACTTAACTTAATGACATATGATCAACATTGCATGGCAATAATATAATATTCAAGTCCAGAAGCTGGTGTCTAGTGATGGAATCATCAAGTAGTAAATAACTTTAATAAGATAATAATGATCTGGTGAGAGTTTCTTAATGTACCATTACAACCTGTAGATGTCAATGAAATTCTCTACACAAGAAGTATAGATAATATTACAACCTGTAGAATCGCTTTAAACAATAGTTTTTTCTTTATCTTTTTTTGTTGGAATGAATCACTCGCTCTGCAACAGAAAAGATTGCTCTTTTTGAATCGTAATGCGTTTATCTGTTAACCTTAAAAATAACCCCATGGTCACAAATCCATAGTTTATTATCTATATCTTATAATATTGATTATCGGCACTGGTGGCGCAGTGCTGTAACCCAGCTACTTTGGGACAAAGTGTTTGGGAGATTGTAGTCGATAGGTTGGATCCTCGGTCCTCTTAATACCGACATGGCGTCCGCTCAATGGTTGCTATTGGCATGGACACCACTAGATAAGTCTGGGGTGTCCATGTTGGGTGGTAATCATTGTGTGGATGTCGTGTGGGGGAGATAACTGAGTATCAGGCTTGTCAATTAGCTGAAAATCCAACCAGCACTACGTGATTCGGATTCCACTTAAGGCTGTAGGTCCCTTAGTTGCCCTGGCTGTTGGGCTATTAATAAATTGCCCATTCTGAGGAACAGTTGAACTCAGTTAGTAACCAGACTTCACTCACCCACACTCATTCTACACTCATATAATCATTCATATTCGCCTTAAAATACCAACAACGTTGTGTCGGCGTCTCATATGTAAGAATAAGAATAATAAAATGATTGTATTTGTATACTATATATTTTTTATTATAATCTCATAATCTCTTATGAATATTTGTAAAACACATTAACAAACAGTTTTATGCATGTTTATCAAATTCATATATTTTTTATTATCATGCATAATATACTAAAACAACATAGTAGAACAATAATTAATTGTCATTTAAGGCATTATAATCGTTTTGGCTTTGTTCAGGGTCAAATTTTAAAAACATAATATAAATTTTTTCTTATTATGACCCATTAATTTTACTATAACCTCATGTTAAGGTAAAAAGCTTTAAATAACAATAATTTAATCAAGTGGCTAACGCCTACTTGCAGTTTATATTGTTACTGATATGTTACATTGAACATTATATTTACTTCACTAACATAACCATCGGTGTTACATTACTTTCAAGAGTAACTTTGGGTAATTGGGTAGAGAGTAAATAAAAATACGCCTTAAAACTAAACTTACAATAGTAATCGATTTTAGTTCAATTTCTTCATTTGTTTTTATAAAATCAAGATTATAATGAGACAAAATAATTTTAGTATTAATAGGTTAAAGTGGGAAATGATTTAATATTGTTATATTTTGTTGCCAGTGACATAAACTGAAGGTTTCGATGTCAGATATTGGCGTCAAACAATATCGAGCGTGGTTGTTCCTTATATTGGTGACATGTAAGGGACCCCGTACTTACACGCAGTCCACCGGTCACTGGTGGTAGTCTAGAAATCATACAGAAGCGTTGGTCCCCAAAATAAATGTTTGATAGGGTGAGAGGGATTATTATCCGTAACTTCACTTTGTAAAATAAAAGGTCCTTTAATTTTTAACCATTTGGGCACTGTAGTGTTATATTTAGCACGATATAATACATCATATTTGTCACTGATACAATAAATAAAATGAATCGATACAGCCTAATGTTATTGAAAGCTGATTTATATAATTATAAATGCAAAAATAAGACTAGATTGTTTCCAGACTAGTCAGCATATCAAGTCTTCGTCATTATAAAGTTTGTTCGATGGTATGAGTTTGAGCGTAGTTTGGTTGTAACATGACGAAACCAATACCTGACAATCAACTACTAACAACCTAGAACTGAGATTGATCAACGTTGTTAGTTTGTTTGGCAATAATTGTTAGCAGTGAAGTTAGGTAATGTATATCTAAACTGGACTACCCTCAATTATAAAGTTTCTAAATATTCATAATACATGTCGTCTTACGATAACAATATTAAGCTGGCAATTTCCTAATTTTATAAAGATAATGTAACCTTAATTTATGTTGATTAAGGTAGAATATTTCTAAACTCTAAAAAAATTATTTATAGTAAATAACTTGTTTTAGTTTCTCATATTGTTACCATCGTCAATATTAATAGTTTTCTATAAAAACTCTATTTACAATCCCTCTCGATATAGAGTATATTATTACATAACACAATATTATTTTAAAGGTTAATTAATAGCGGTTGTCGCAATAATCTTAGAGCTTCGTTTTAATTTCATTTTAGTAAATCTAGAACAATGAAAGTTTTTAATTTCGTCATTGGTATTGTTTCCTACATTATGACAAATTTTTCAGTCACTTCACCTAACAAGGCTAGTAGTGTAGTATGCCGGTTCCAGCGCAACCTTGGACTTTGTACCCGACCCTATCAGCAAGGTTGTCGACCTTATCAGCAAAGATCGACCCCAGAGGTCAAGTTTACTATTGTTTACTAGTCCCTTTCATTAATAATCACCACGTGTTAACCTCGAAGGTCGAGTTTACTACGAGCACGTGGACCCCCCGCGACGTTGTCCTAGGTCAGTGTTATTTTGGTTGACGTCACTCCGTATTTATTAAATTAATTGTATTTAATGCGGGCAAAAAGTGTCGAACACCGGTGCCGGGATCGATCCTACGATGTTTAGTTTGTGAGACGGAGACGATACCACCGTGGCACAGTGACACACCCGAGAGGATAACGTAAGTAGCGGCAGAAGAACGCGTGGCTCCGCCGAGCCAGATGCATTTATATCATATGAAATTTATTTTTCCCAATAATTCGTATTTAATATAGTATTTATTTGTTCAAACTGGATGCAAAAAAAAAAAAAAAAACCTGTTGGTTTGTCGTCTGCTAGTATCAGTTGAAGTGGTTCGCTTCACTTACAACAAGTCATACTATATTAAGTACATGATGAATTTATACTTTATAAAATGTATCGATATTTTCAATAATTTGTATTTAATATAGTATTAATTTGTTCAAAACAGATGCAAAAAAAATCTATTGGTTTGTTGTCTGCTTGTATCAGCTAATGTGGTTCGCTTCACTTACACCGAGCCATACTATATGAAGTATATGATGACACAGTGTAACCAACCCACATGATTAATTGCATTATACTATATAAAATACATATATGATTATTAAATTATACTGTAATATATATATATATATATATATATATATATATATATATGATTTTTTCTCTTTTAGTTATATAAACTATATCAAATTCAAATGCGTTTTTTGTGTTACAGTAATATTACTTTACTTCGTTATCCTTTTCATTACGTAACAGGTTTTTTCCTTCACATATAATGTATACTTTATAAAGTGTATACCAGAATTTTTTCTTGTTTTCAGTGTTGCCAACTTACGCTTTCATTTGTATTGTACTATAATAAATCCGTGTACTATAATCAATGCATCGATTCATCAGTATGGTCAACCTATATTAATTTTTTGTCACGTTATAATATAATAATTGTTATGGCGGTAAATTTAAACAGATTGAAAAGGATTCTGGTTTTTTGTGTGCATATTTTATTTCAATACTGCACTTATATACTATATGAAGTACATTGTTCATACTAAATCACTATTTTCGTTGTACTATAGTAAATGCAATTAATTTTTATATATAAATCAGTTAGAATATCTTTGAAACAGCTTACACATTTATTACAATAATAAATGTATATTTGTCAAAGTATATTAATTTAAGTTAAATTTTAATGTATTGGTACTAGGTGAGTAAAGGCTGGTAGGAGTTATCAATGTTTCAGTTGCCGCATGCGGCAAACAAAGTGTCACTATCGAATCAGCGTGACCCGGTGACCTCTCTGTAAGATAGTCACGACTTCCTTGCGAACTGATTATGTGACCGATGCTGATTTCTGCTAGCCTGATACTTTGTTTTTATTTGCATGTTGTTCGGATTCTATATTTAAGTGTTTTTTTTATATATTTAGTAGATATATAGAAAATAAAAATCGTATTATATTTTGTTTGATATTTAATTTAGTATTTAAAAATCGTAAGGTAAAATACTATTTTATAAATTTTTTAATGACATAAGTAACACAATATTTAAATTCTGTTATGGAATAAATTATAATATTATTTAATTTATTATTTAAAAATCGTAAAGAGAAGTTCTATTGCAGGTATTTTTAAAATTATAACTCGCACAATATTAAAATATTATTTAGGAATAAAGTATAATAATGTTAATTATTAGATACTGAAAACTCTATAAAAATACTGTCTTTTTTGAAAACCAACTGATGTATTTGAATGGTAAACGATTGTCCAAGTCCAATTTTGGTGATGCAATGTTTCATCATGTGTACTTGTGGTAGTAAGACAGATATAAAAATTCATATAATTCAATATAAATCTGCAAAAAGCGGAAACTTCATAGTATCTGTGTATGCATATTTCTCAACAACAACCAACGTTTAGGTGACCTGACGACTATTTTTTCTTTAATCAATTGGTAAATATTTGTAAGAATGTTTATTTTTATTATATACTCTATATGTGGTAGTAAGAGTACTAATGGGTCAGTAGCGTAGTTGGTTCAATCCCAGCTTCAGTTCGATCCCAATCAGGTTCTCAGTTCAAGGTTCTCAGTTCGATCCCAATCAGAGTCAATACATTTTGAGAAGGATCAGCTGATAACCACCGGCTGTTCATTTGTCATTGGGCTATTAATTAATGACACTTTCTAAGGAATAGTCGGCCTTAGTTTGTAACAATGACTACATTCGCTCATCTACACTCATCACACTTATTTGAAATCCATATTTGCCCATATCTTGACGATCAACGTCTTATGAATAAATAAATAAACAAGACAGATATAAAAATTCATATAATTTAATAAAAATCTGCAAAGAGAGGAAACTTCATAGTATCTGTGCATGCATATTTCTCGACAACAACTAAAGTTTAGGGGACCTGACGACTATTTTTTCTTTAATCAATTGGTAAATATTTGTAAGAATGTTTATTTTTATTATATGTGGTAGTGACAAATATAAACATTCATATAATTCAATAAAAATTTGCAAAGAGCGGAAACATCATAGTATCTGTGCATGCATATTTCTTAACAACAACCAAAGATTAGGTGACCTGACGAATGTTTTTTCTTTAATCAATTGGTAAATATTTGTAAGAATGTTTATTTTTAATATATACTCTATATGTGCTAGTAAGACAGATATAAAAATTCATATAGTTTAATACAAATCTGCAAAGAGCGGAAACTTCCTAGTATGGCTTCTAGTTGGCTCTGTATCCTAATACTCTGTTCGTTTTCAGGAAGCTTCCAAAAATATTGACCTGACCAATAGGATATCAACTGTTTTAAATAAAGTATTGATTGGATCGTCTCTTTTTTTGACACATTAGAGCTTGCAGTTCTGTAAATATTAAATGGATAAAAATGTTAATTTTTTCCAAGAAAGGATCTTCATACATTTCTAAACTATTATTATACACCACGATTAAATATAAATGGTACTTTAAGTTAAAAATATGTGTTTTCCTACTTTGTAAAGATAATTTCTCTTATTATTGAATTGAGTAAATAAAACAACAATGAACCCATTAATAACTTTATAGTGTAATAAATGTCGTATATTATGTTGATAATTTATATTAACACGATCCTTTTCTTATAATTTCAACACAAATATCACAAACACGTATTGAAAAATTGAACTTTCAAATAACCTTAAAAAAACTTGTGCCCGATTCAACATGAATAATTTATACTAGTAAGGTCAGGATAACCTCATTATTATAGTTTTAGGTATTATTTTTAAAAATAAGATATATTTAACGTTAGCAACAATATTACGTGGGTTATACATGCTCATACTACTCATATTCACCTTAGAATACGTTCAATTTCGAGCTGCCTTCTCATATCTAAGAATAATACTTTCTATTGGTTTCTCTTAAAACGAGCTGCGAGAGTAAATACTATAATTTATGTTATGTTTACATAATTTTTATAAAACAGAGTATACCAATTCAGCCGTTTAAGTATGTACTTCTTTTGTCTACATATATTCGGTTTAATGATAGAAATGAAGATGTAATAAAAATGATAGTAAAATAAATTATACTTAGCTAAGTAAGTTAATTTTCTGTTTTTATAAAGGTATTTTTATTAGTATCTGCAATATAGATTTCTAAAGAGAAGACAACCACCAATTAGGGTCACTTTTTAGGTCATTTTTAAATTCTAGTGTATTAAGATTTTACCAAAAGGAAAACACTTATAAGTTACTTTGTAGATGCAGACTGTAACCTTATAATAAAAACTACGTAATGAGAAACCAAAATAGAATCTGTTTTAAAGTTTACTTTTTAAACCTCCTGTAATATATACACATCCCCAATTTAACATACTATATAATACGATAACAAGTGTCAATAAAACTGTTTTTTTTAATAGCCTCAATATCCGATTATTTACAAAAATTAAAATGAATAATTTATTTTAGTAAGGTCCAAGATAACTTCATTATTATAGATTTTGGTATTTTTTTAAAATAAGATATATTAAACGTTTATCGCAATAAAAAGTTATACCTTGTTACTGATTTACTCATTAAATAAAAACTAAACTCATTGGCTCACTTTGAACGGAAAAAAACAACATAAAATGGAATAATAATACAATATAGATACATTTCATTTCAGATATGCAAATTGTTCATCTACGTTTGTATCCTTAAGTGCATACATATGCCCTATGTTTAAGATGAAACGTTTCTTGTAAATGAAAAATCTATCCAAGTTCAACCTTGTCAGTGTCCGTATGTTGTGTAAAGGAGAGAACTAAGTATCAGGCTTGTCAATTAGATGAAAATCAGGGCAATAATACATATGTTTTATTCAATGTAAAGCTCTATGTTACCTTAGTTTTACTGGTTGCTAGACTTTTTATAATACAGTCAAACTCCGTTAGTAACAAGATTATATGTGATATTCACACTCATCCTACTCATGTTATAATTCATATTCACCTCAGAATACGTTCAATCTTGTGTTGCCTTCTCATATCTAAAAATAATACTTTATATTATTTTCTCTTAAAATGAGCCGTAAGATTAAATACTATAATAAATGTTATCTACATTTCTCCTATATTCGGTTTAATGATAGAAATGAAGATGTAATAAAAATGATAGTAAAATAAATTATACTTAGCTAAGTAAGTTAATTTTCTGTTTTTATAAAGGTATTTTTATTAGTATCTGCAATATAGATTTCTAAAGAGAAGACAACCACCAATTAGGGTCACTTTTTAGGTCATTTTTAAATTCTAGTGTATTAAGATTTTACCAAAAGGAAAACACTTATAAGTTACTTTGTAGATGCAGACTGTAACCTTATAATAAAAACTACGTAATGAGAAACCAAAATAGAATCTGTTTTAAAGTTTACTTTTTAAACCTCCTGTAATATATACACATCCCCAATTTAACATACTATATAATACGATAACAAGTGTCAATAAAACTGTTTTTTTTAATAGCCTCAATATCCGATTATTTACAAAAATTAAAATGAATAATTTATTTTAGTAAGGTCCAAGATAACTTCATTATTATAGATTTTGGTATTTTTTTAAAATAAGATATATTAAACGTTTATCGCAATAAAAAGTTATACCTTGTTACTGATTTACTCATTAAATAAAAACTAAACTCATTGGCTCACTTTGAACGGAAAAAAACAACATAAAATGGAATAATAATACAATATAGATACATTTCATTTCAGATATGCAAATTGTTCATCTACGTTTGTATCCTTAAGTGCATACATATGCCCTATGTTTAAGATGAAACGTTTCTTGTAAATGAAAAATCTATCCAAGTTCAACCTTGTCAGTGTCCGTATGTTGTGTAAAGGAGAGAACTAAGTATCAGGCTTGTCAATTAGATGAAAATCAGGGCAATAATACATATGTTTTATTCAATGTAAAGCTCTATGTTACCTTAGTTTTACTGGTTGCTAGACTTTTTATAATACAGTCAAACTCCGTTAGTAACAAGATTATATGTGATATTCACACTCATCCTACTCATGTTATAATTCATATTCACCTCAGAATACGTTCAATCTTGTGTTGCCTTCTCATATCTAAAAATAATACTTTATATTATTTTCTCTTAAAATGAGCCGTAAGATTAAATACTATAATAAATGTTATCTACATTTCTCCTATATTCGGTTTAATGATAGAAATGAAGATGTAATAAAAATGATAGTAAAATAAATTATACTTAGCTAAGTAAGTTAATTTTCTGTTTTTATAAAGGTATTTTTATTAGTATCTGCAATATAGATTTCTAAAGAGAAGACAACCACCAATTAGGGTCACTTTTTAGGTCATTTTTAAATTCTAGTGTATTAAGATTTTACCAAAAGGAAAACACTTATAAGTTACTTTGTAGATGCAGACTGTAACCTTATAATAAAAACTACGTAATGAGAAACCAAAATAGAATCTGTTTTAAAGTTTACTTTTTAAACCTCCTGTAATATATACACATCCCCAATTTAACATACTATATAATACGATAACAAGTGTCAATAAAACTGTTTTTTTTAATAGCCTCAATATCCGATTATTTACAAAAATTAAAATGAATAATTTATTTTAGTAAGGTCCAAGATAACTTCATTATTATAGATTTTGGTATTTTTTTAAAATAAGATATATTAAACGTTTATCGCAATAAAAAGTTATACCTTGTTACTGATTTACTCATTAAATAAAAACTAAACTCATTGGCTCACTTTGAACGGAAAAAAACAACATAAAATGGAATAATAATACAATATAGATACATTTCATTTCAGATATGCAAATTGTTCATATACGTTTGTATCCTTAAGTGCATACATATGCCCTATGTTTAAGATGAAACGTTTCTTGTAAATGAAAAATCTATCCAAGTTCAACCTTGTCAGTGTCCGTATGTTGTGTAAAGGAGAGAACTAAGTATCAGGCTTGTCAATTAGATTGAAAATCAGGGCAATAATACATATGTTTTATTCAATGTAAAGCTCTATGTTACCTTAGTTTTACTGGTTGCTAGACTTTTTATAATACAGTCAAACTCCGTTAGTAACAAGATTATATGTGATATTCACACTCATCCTACTCATGTTATAATTCATATTCACCTCAGAATACGTTCAATCTTGTGTTGCCTTCTCATATCTAAAAATAATACTTTATATTATTTTCTCTTAAAATGAGCCGTAAGATTAAATACTATAATGGATGTTATCTACATTTCTTCTATATTCGGTTTAATGATAGAAATGAAGATGTAATGAAAATGATAGTAAAATAAATTAAACCTAGCTAAGTAAAATAGTTTCGTGTTTTCATAAAGATATTTTTACTAGTATCCGCAATATAGATTTCTAAAGAGATGGCAAAAATTAGAGCCTGCAGTTATGTATATCTGGATGAATATTAAATGGATAAAAATGTTAAGTTTCTCAAATAAAGGATCTTCATACATGCACAACTATTATAATAAACATGAGAGAAACGTCTAAATATAAATGACACTTTAAATTAAAAAGCATTATTTTTCCTATTTTGTAAAGATGTTTCTCTTATCAATGAATTGGATAAATAAAACAACAATTTTATGAATCCATTAATAACAATATAGTTTTGTCAATGTCCGTGTGTTGTGCAGGGGAGAGAACTGAGTATCAGGCTTGTCAGACTAACGTATTACTGTCGGCTGAGCAGAACGAAAGAAGGATAAACGAAAAAATTAGTTTAATTTCTTATTAGTATAGCACAAATAAATGCAAGTCTGTAGCATTAATCAAAATAAAAGAAATATCGATTAACAAATAAGCTGACTAAATGATAGTACATTTCCGGTTCAAGTGATAGTGCACTCGAATAGACTCAAATAAAATAATTTAACTATCGAATGAAAATATAAACTTTGCATTAAAAGATGTATAAAAGATGCACTCTGTGACCCTATAATAAAAAACCATTTAGTGGGAAACCGAAACTGATTCACCAAGAGTAGTTACTTTTTAGAACTCACAAAAACCTAATGTCTGGTCCACCTTTTTGATCGCTTTGTTGATGGCAAACAAATAATCTATATAGGACATTCCTTCCATAATACGGGAATATAAGTCTAAACTAAATATACCAGTTGTATTAACTGTGAAACATAAGTAAATAGGTCAAAAAATCACATATGTAACTCAATTAATAAAATGTTTGTTTTTAAATTACAATGATTTTTAATTAATTACGTTCATTCTAATTTTATGTGATTAAAATTTTAGTTTTTTTTATGAACATTTTCTGTGTGATAAACATAGCCAATACTTAACTAAAACATCAATTTAAATTATTCTGAATTTTTACATTTTAGAAAACAAGTACTATGATTAATCAAATAAGAGCTTTATATCAAGACATCTTCTTTATTATGTAACATACATATACTTATCATTAATAAAATACTGGATTTATAAGATATAACATGATTTTACACAGTTAAATTTCAGTTTTTCTGAGGATATAAATATCCAATAAACACGTAAATTGTAAAGTGATAACAATTATATAAATAACCATAACATAATGGACATACACATATCTAATGGTTTTAAGTTTTTAAATAACTAATAAGTAACTGCGTGTTTCTATATTTTTAGTTAATTTATGCATTTATTCACCTCAATAACCTCATAAATGTGAATTAATATAAGACATCTAAATCACAGAAATGTAAAAATCCATTGATTTATTTTAGAGTTCTTCATTAGGATGCTATGCATTAGAGCTTCAAATAAAATTTCAGTCTTATTAGGCTTCACATATTCTGTAAATCTAGCTAGACATTAAATGAACGAAACATTTATTATTTCTCAAAGAGAGGATCCTCATATATATTCAACTACTTTATTAAAACTTAGCGAAACGATTTAAATATGAATGACACTCAGTGTTAAGCAGGATTTTCCTATTTTGTAAAGATAGTTGGACAGATAAAAAAAAAATTTTATAATTCCGTTAATAACTAAATAGTGAATTGAATGTTACATAGTATGCTACCAGTTCATAAAATGGTCTTTTGCTTATGACTTATTTCAAATGTATAATTTATTTTGGTAAACATGATAAAACAAACACACATGACAAAACTAGGCAGAAAATGTGTATTACAAAATATATACTAACAACTTAGTTACATAGAACTGGTGTCAGTCCATTTAGAGATATACACTTATGTAAATTTTTTTGTATAATCCTTATTGCTTGACTTCTTTTAGATTACAAAATAAAACGACTTAGTCTAGAATATACAAGCCTTGAAAATATAATACACTTCAGAGATATCCATTATGAGCTTTAACTTACTTTATAGTGCTTCACATATTATTGTTTATTAGTCTGTATATCTGATTAAATATTTAATATTTTTTAAATGGACAAAAACGTTCATTTGTCAAATAACGGATATAAATTCATATACAACAATTATATCATACTTGAGCCGAACTATTAAAATTAAAGTTCATCAACGACTGTAAAGACAATTTATATAGTCAAATATTTGGGTAAATAAAAAATTAAACGAGAATGTTCGGTCAAGAAAGATATTCTTATTCTTTATTAATTTGCAAATTTTTCACATATATATTAACAAATAATGTCCTTGCCCAGAATCCTTGAACTTGTGATTCTTCAACTCCTTAAGCTCGGCCATTAGTCTGTTGTAGAGTTCTTCCCTACACTCTTTAGGACCGATACTTTCAAATAATTTAATAAATGAGTATTCGTGATTTGTAATTTTGTTGCAAACGCCACAATCAGGACCACAAGCAGCTGTTCCTGTATGGTCCCTCTTAAATTTTATATTTTCTACATCCTCGACCATTTCAGCCATTCTTTGAAATTTTTCTTCAGCTTCTGGACTCCAGCTAGTTTTTGCAGATCTCAGCTCAAACATGACCATCAGCAAGTTTGCACACATTGTACCTGTGGGTGATAGTGTTGTTATCCAGATGCATCTGAGTCAGAGTGTGATAAAGTGTCTGAAAAATACTTTTATGAACTGAAACTAATTTTTAAAA
>JAQJVL010005165.1:0-37683 GCA_035578905.1 Stictocephala bisonia | reverse complement strand
GGGCGGAAGCAGCGGTAAGGTTGGAGACTCTTAATGAGAAAATCGAGATGATTCACGGATCCCGCAAGGTTCTGTACTGTCTGGCCCTTTATTTTTAATTTAATGTAAATAGTTTTATGCAACGGGAAGTTCAAAGGAAGGTTGACTAGCTTTTGCTGACGACACATCACTATTTTACAGATCAAACTCAGTCCAGGAACTAAAAAACACTATGCAGAGTGACATAAATTTGCTTAGGACTTGGTTTACCAATAACTGTTTAGTTATGAGTCCCAAAACGCAAGCTATAGTGTTTAATGTGGGTGCAAGACATAACATGGACTTTTCCCTAAAATACCATGAAAAAACGTGTTTGTTACATCATTGTAATTGTGCAGATATAAAAATAGGGACAGTATTAAATATTTAGGATTATTTGTGGACAGAAAACTGAGCTGGAAAGCTCATATTAATTATGTAAAAAAATCTTAAAATGCACTAGGGTTTTTTTTAACCTAGTCAAACCTTTTTGCGACGCCGATCTACTAAGGAAATTGTATTTTGCCTTCATTAATTCTAAAATAGAATATGCTCTAACCTTATGGGGTGGAACTTTTACATCTTCACTGAAAACAATCATAATTCAACAAAAAGATTTGTGCGAAATAATAAACAATACAAAAAAAGAGATCATTCTTTGCTCATATTTCAAAATCTTAATATACTGCCGTTAAAAAATGTATACATCTATAAAGTTTTAAAAGTTTATTACAATAAGAGTAATAAACAACGTGGCGATATCCGAATTACTACCATGGGTCCTGAGAAGTGGATTATACTGAGTGCAAAGGAAAGTGGCGGTTGTCGGATTAGGATGCTTCCCGGAACAGAGTTGGCCCGGCAGCCCCCTCATAAACCTTCACTCGTTCGCCCCACGGTCAACCTCTTATCATCTACTGGGTTCAAAAATTGGTTATAATAATTTTTTTTTATTTAAGGTTTTATCAGCATTTTATTGCGATTTTCACAAAGCTCGTGAAATTATGAATAAAATGAGTCTAAACAACGGCATAATTTAGACTAACCGGTAATAAAACACGGGGTAATAAGAAGTTAGCTATTTTATCTATGATATTATTGGTACTATCTGAACAACATTTACTACATGACTATTAAAAAAAAATAATAGATTATTTTACAAGTAAACTCTGGATATGTTTTAAATATTTTGTTGAGCGGTTTCTTGCAAGTGGAATGCCCAAGTGGAATAACAAAGTAGGCCCACTTTCCTAACTTTTTTCAATGATTTGATCAACAGTAAATACTGTAGTAGAAATTCTGATGGCGTACACATAGTACAGTTTTATACACGTATTTTTGTTTGGACCAGCCAACGCTAGACCACAAGGGAAGCGGAATATTTCGGACCGTATAGACGTCTTGAGTAACTCACCAAATTCTTAACAGTAGTGAGTGAAGGACGTGCATTCGGAGTTTTAATGTAGTCTAGTTTTGCTGTATACAGTATTGTTTGTTTTATATCAGAAAGTATTCCTTCGTGGACAAGCGTGAGTAATGGGAGCTATAATCGGATGTGTATATAGAGTCGTGTTTTGATTTAATTTTATATTGTGTTTTTATTATTGTTTATTACCGATATAATAATAACTAATAATAAATGCATTTCCCCCCCCCCAAAAAATTATATTGTTTTCACAGGTACAGCATTAGTTTCACAAGGCAAAATTATTGCACAATAAAAAAGGGTCCACATTTGATGAAAAAAATAAAAAAAAAAACAAAAATAACTAAGAAAACACAATTATAACTTATGCGGCCTAATAAAGTAACTCCAAATTAATATAATACATTCTTGGTTATAATACAATAATATCACAAATACAGTTTAACATACAACCAGACATAAGCTAAATTATTAAACATAAGATTAATTTGTAATGAAACAGATATATTCAAAAACAAAAACAAACAAAAGAAAACATAAATACTGAAACCTGCGAAAAACAACTGCGACCCCAACAGACCAAGGCCCAATTATGGGGGCCGCATGATAAAAAAAAAATATTAATAAATTAAGACCCTCCATGCCTGTACAAAAATAACAATACTTAATTTTTAAAATTTAAGGATTAAAAACTCTTTACTCTTCCAAACAATGTTTATTTGAATACCTTAATAAAAATAAAATAAGTAGGCCCTATAAAAAAAAATAAAACAATCCAAGAAATGAATTTGAATAACTAACTTAATTGTAGGTTGAGAAACCTAGTTGTTTCCAGCAATCCTACACACGTATTAAGTCGTTAACACCCCCCCCCCCCCCCCCCCCCCAAAATGTTGCTCTGAATACTGCCAGTGACATGTCTACATCTACCACCACCATCTATGGAATTAAACAATATGAGTTGTAAAATTTAGAAAGGAGTTAGCTATGAGCGCAGTACGAGCCCCACCAGGGTATAACATATAGCCAGCAGCGCCTACCATAAGCCGCGGCACACACCAGTTTATCTTACTTAAGGTCCGACTGGTCATCCACAATACCTCTCATAACACCATGCAGGTAAAAAGTTGCGCTAATTTTCGTCTCTTAGACAACCTCTCGAAATCAAATAAATTTAACATTTCTTCATATCTAATATGCCAAATTGGATAATTTAACTGACCAAAATACTTAAAATACAACAATCGCAAACATTTCTCTGAATTCTCTCAATCAATTTCACAATATAGTTGAGTTTGATGGGGACCAAACTATAGATGCAAACTCCAATCTGGAGCGAAACTAAAGATCTGAATAAAATTTTAAGTGTTTCAATGTCTCTAAATTCTTTTCCAATCCTTGAAATAAAACCCGATGAACAGTAAAGCTTTCTTCACCACATTTAAACATATGGTTTGAGAAACTCAAGTCATCTGTTATAAGGACCCCCAGATCATTAAACTGGTTCACTCTACGTAAGAGACAATCATTTATTTTGTAAGGAAATAAATATGGTGTTTTCTTTCTATGTATTGACATAACACAACATTTATCAATATTTAAAGTTAAAAGATTATCTTGACACCATTGTGTAATAGTACTCTAAATCATGCTGAATGTCATTGTGGTCAAATGCATGTCTAATAATTTTAAAAACTTTTAGGTCATCAGCATACATTAAAGCATTTGATGTAATATGTTGGGCTAAATCATTTATAAATAAATGAAAAACAAAAGGGCCCAAATTACTGCCCTGAGGAACTCCAGACCCCATCTGAAAATAAATCAGACTTATAACCCCGATAAGACACATACTGCCGCCGGTCCTCCAAGTAATGAACAGAAAAAATGGATAAAAGTTGTCAGAAAAACCATAAATAGTTAAGTTTTTGATAACAGTACTTGATGGTTTACACTATCAAATGCCTTTGTGAAATCAGTGTAAATTACATCAACTTGATCTCTTGAATCAAGGGCACGAGAAGTGAAATCAACGAAATTAACTAATTAGTTGAAGGAGCGAGAAGGCATGAACCCATGTTGGCTCTCAGAATATAAGGTTTTAATGTGAGGGAATATGGTGTCATACAGAATGATTTCAAAAACCTTCGCAGGTGTACTTAAAATGGAGACAGGTCGATAGTTTCTAATGTTCTGATTCATTTCCTTTCATAAAGATAGGCGTTATTTTAGTTTCCTTCCATAATTTGGAAAGGTTAGATTTTTGCAAACATAGATTAAAAATATGGCAAAATAGTACAAGGAAGTAATTCAGAGCAAACCTTCTAACAATATAATTTGGTATATAATCAGGACCAAAAGACTGTTTTGACGGAAGCTTTCGTATCGCCATCTCAACATGACGGTTGATGATATTTCAGTATCAATCATGATAGTATGAGTTCACAGAAAGTATTTCTTGCGTGGGCAGGCTAGGACAATAATAGCTTCAGTTATTGAATATTTTAGAGCTGAGAGAAACCATGGAGACCTGTAATAAATGTCGATAAAGTGTTCGAACGAGTATCCCCGGCTTGTAAAACGCCTTTAAGAACTGTCAACGTATTAATGCTGAAATTCGACTGGAGCAAAAGAAAGGACCTGGCGTGACTCTATCAGTAGTGGAAGTGGACAAAATGTGGAATCTTACCGATCAGCCTACAAGTGATCACCATGAAGAGAGTGTAAGTCCGTTTCAAACGTTGCATAAGAGAGGGAAATAGCCGTATCATTCTTACAACTCCTAGAAAAGTAAAGAAAACTACAGATAAACGTGTAAAGGGCATAGATGATTTCTCAAAGAGTGCAATTCTACGCCATGTATTGTCATACTATGAATGAAAAGAAGTGCCTACCTTAAAAAAGTTAAAGACAGCCCTTGAAGACGCAGATCTGTTTCAAGGTGGGACTAGTTCTCTTCGGTCAATATTGAAACAATTAGGGTTTCGTCACAGAAAGTTTAACAAAAGGAAAGTACTTTGTGAAAAACAATCGATTGCACTTTGGCGATGTAGATTCCTACGGAAAATCAATGGCATCGATTTCAACAGATTAATTTTTCTTGACGAAACTTGGATTAATGAAAATGACAGCCAAGAGAAAGGGTGGACCGATGGATCAATCAAGGCGACGCTTAGCACTCATTTGGGAAAAGTAAAGAGACTTATTATTTGTCATGCGGGAAGCAGCAGAGGATGGATCAAAGCACCTCCATTAATATTTGAATCTAAAAAAACTGGTGATTATCACGAGGACATGAATAGTGAAGTTTTTGAAGGTTGGTTTTTTAACGTTTTAATTCCCTCCATTCCAACTGGATCAATTATATTATCTTGGACAATGCTCCGTACCACTCGCGAGTAAAAAATAAAGCTCCAACAACTAATTCAACAAAGGATGAAATTAAAAATTGGTTGAAAGACAGAAATATTTCCTTCAGTGACCAACTATTGAAACGTGAACTATACGACATTGTTCGCCGACATAAGCCTCCATTGCCAACTATGAAATTGATAGCAAAGCAGCGGACTTGGGTTTCAAGTTCTTCGGCTCCCTCCTTACCATTGCCATTATAATCAGCGAGCACAGAATAACATAGAGAGGACACGGCCTCAAGCGGGCAGCGAGCCGACTGTTCTGACCAAGATGGCGGCGGCACCGCGTGAATCACCCTACTGCCGAGCGTAAAAAGCTTCGGTCAGTCAGTCTCGCTCAAACAATTAACCGTTTGTTCTCGCTTTCCAGTCCACAATCGCCATACAACACGCCGTGTAAGCATTGTTGGATTTTAATTACGGTATTGTTATGATTAGATTTAAAATAAAATATGGTGTTGTGTGCTGCATTTGGGTGTAATAATCGATAGATCGGAAGAAGCAGAAACAAATGGAATTACTTTCCATAGGTAAGTAGGCATATTTTTACTCTTTCATTTAGCTGGACTAGCTATTAAAGTACTAAACCATAATACCATGACAAAACAGACTAAGGTAGTTCAATAATAAATAAACATAGTTACATTCGCGATTAGTTGTTTATGTTATAATAAAGTTTACATTATTAGCCTACTGTATAAAAATTACACATATAGCCTACAGTTATTTAATGAGTTTTAAAACAGTCGATATTTTCTTATACTTTAATAATGTTTACCCCTCACGGTTTCTCCCAAGAAAACGTCATGTTATTTACTTATTTATTATTAAATTTAGTACTGGCAGTTAGTTTTAGATTAACTACGTATTGAGTTACATTTTGTAATGCTTTTAATTTTTTATATCCAGTTTGAATAGACTCTAATTAGAATATTGTATTGAGGGCATCAGTACCGTAATTTTAATTGGGGTGGTTTTAGAATTATTCAGCTCATTTAACATCTATCACAAGTATATACTTGTTTAATATCACTCTAACTAATTACTCTATAAGCTAGTAAGCTTATACGGTAAGTATACCGTATTTAAACTATTGTAATATTTTATGCTTGCCAATCAAACCTCAGGTACTAAAAATTAAATCGAAAAAAAATGATAGTTTATAAATAAAAACACCTGTTTTTTACTAACTTTGTATTTTTATAATTTTGTTTATAACAAAATAATTTATCTGTGTTCAACAGGTTTCCAAAAAATGAAGATTTGGGAAGAAATGGGCTAATGCTACCAAAAGAAAAGACTGGCAGCCAACCAAAGGGAGCCAACTTGTTCATCCCAGTAGAAGGGGCCCGTTTTTGGCCCCGAGCTCTGATTGGTCCATTTTTTTTGATGACGTCATTCAAGATGGCGGCCCCCATGTTTACCCCCCAAAATTTTCCCCAAACCTCACTTTTCCTTTAACCCTCACTTTCTGTGCCAGCTGGGGGATAAGGATGGTAATAATACGACAAGATGTATCTAATGGACTTTACTATTTAAATTTTACTACATTCTATATAATATTCTTCATCACTCCCACCTGAAAAGGAAAAAAACAATATTAGTTACGTACAAAAAAAATTCACATTATACATTGTATTGCATGCGTATCTGTATATGTGTCCAAATTTGAGCGAAATCGACGGTAAATAACGAAACTAGACCCGGGAGTGGTGGGGTAAAGATAAGTCCAGAGACGATATTCTTGGAATTTTTTCTTCCAGATATATGGGGAAATAGTCTAAATGGGTGGGTTGTCTTCGAGGGGGGGTCGAAAAATTTTCAAGGCTCTAGGACGCACCGTTTTCGGAGATATAAGCAAAAAAAAAAAACCATTTTTCTAACATTTTCTCCACCAACTTCTGAAACTTTCTGAAGAGCGGGAGAATCAAGGTGTTCAGTGTCTCTTCTCAAGCAGTGACGTCATAAACCCCTATATAAGCGGGTCAGGAGAGAGGAAATTTCAGTTGGTGCCTAGGAACCAAGTTGGTAAGTGGCTATTGGTGAGTATTGTAATATTAAGTTATAACCTAACTCAACCATAACTACAAGTTGTATTCGGTTACTTTAGTTGACTATATCCATTCGATTATTCTAGTCGATTATATCCATTCGATTATTTTATACTCGATTATTATATTGACTTTTTCGTTATTTTTAAGCGATTTAACTGGTTTTTGTGTCTATATCTTTGTATTTTAAAATGAATCCTGTAAAAAATTGTTGGTACTAACGATACCTATGTTAGGAATTTAGATTGTACGGTTCTAAAACAACTTTTAATTTTAAAACCAACCTCCTCCCGGTGTTGCTGAAATTGACTGGATCAGGGGGGGGACTCAGTGAACTTGTGAATAAAATAAAATCTAGCGCTGCAGATACTGACCAGCTTGGGTTCACCAAACTAGTATTAATTCAAAAAATAAAGAGCCTGGGAATGTAGCCTTCAGGCCCGCTTCCGAAATCGATGAGGATATTATTGGAACTTTTTGGAGGTATTGTACAAAGTAACGCAGAGTCAATAACAAGCAGTGATACTTTTAAAGTGGAATGTCAAGAGTGAATCTACCTGTTGTTCTGGGGACCCCAAAGACCGGGTTTTTTTAAACAATAATTTTATGGAAGATTGTAAGGCACGTACGGGTATAGTGTGTATCAAATGTAGATAGTTTGTGCTTGCCAGGCTCTTGTGGTAGGTAAAGCGCTCCCCCAAAAAAGACCATTGTACAAGGCTATAAGACAAGACAAGGGCAGGAGACAGACCGACAGGGCTAAGAATTGTTGGCCAAGGCGAGAGTGGACATTCCAGAAGAAGGGGGCAGGTATTGCGAACTTGAAAAGCTTCAGTCATCTTAAAAAATATAATATTACAGTCTATAATTATGATAGGAAAGGCCGTGAAGTGTATTTTAGTGGGGGTTAGTGATGATGCAGTGTACAGTATTACCTACTGTTCAACAATGGTCATTTTAATGTAATTAATAGTCTTACCGCGCCTTTGCTTGTAAATATTTTGTGAAGCTTTGTCACACCCCCTTTACGACCACAAGGCTAAACACAGGTGCTCCTCCATATGCCAGGCTTGCCATACCATTTCACCCCCGTGTACACGTGAGCATAAAGGGAAATTACCTGTCCAAAATGCTGTAGAGTATTCAAGAACCAACGCTGTTTCATCGCTCATCAAGGGGATGTGTGTAGTAGGATAGACTTGTGTAAGTCATGTCACAAAATTGAAGACCAAAAGACCCGTTTTGTCTGTGCATGTATGTGGTGGAAGTGTTTTGTACTACTTGTGATCCCTTCAAGACCCCCCAACCATCAGTGTTATATGGTGAAAGATACTGGAAAACCGAAAACAGAAGTTTTTTGCATACTTTATTCATTGATCTAGAAACCAGCCAGGATGAGTGTTTAAGTAATGATAGAGTGCTAAGGTGCATATAGTGAACTTGTGTGTATCGAAAACAGTTTTGCTGGAAAGTGTTTGGGGGGAAAGTGTTTCGTGTGATTTGGTTTACGCGTATGCGAATCTTCAAGGCCAACTCCGTTGAACATTTTTATGGACTAGTAATGACTGAACGGAAAAAGTTTAAAAAGCTCTGTGTTTATCGCTCACAACGGTCAAGGGTTCGACTTTCAGTTTATCCTGAAGTACCTACTCGAGCAAACTAAATTCCCCAACCCGAATTAAAACAAGAGGTTCCTAAGTGATTCTACTAGATTTTGGACAGTGTCAGATCATCGACAGTTTAAATTTACTTTCCTATGGCTCTCCTCTGCACTACCCAAAGCCTTTGACCTCGGCCCTGAAAAGAAAAAAGGATACTTTCCACACCTGTTCAACACCCTCCAGAACCAGAACTACGTAGGACCTATGCCGGACAAGAGCTACTACTGTCCCGACTCAATGTTTAAGAAGAAGCACGACTCGTTCCAAGTATGGTACAACCAACAAGTAAAAAACAATTATGTATTTGATTTTCAGAAAGAGATAATTGAATACTGTATTTCGGACGTGGCTATACTCGCTCAAGCTTGTCTAAAATTTAGATCGTTTGTTCCTGGACCGTGCCAGTTGACCCTTTTTTGGAGGCAGTTACTATCGCGAGTGCGTGTAATCTGCTTTCCGGCAAAAATTTTCCTCAAACCAAACACTATTGGACTTTTACCAAAACATGGATACAGGTTAGTAGATAATCAATCGGCTATAGCACTTCAGTGGTTATGTTGGGAAGAGGAGAAAAAAGGTGTTAGGATCCAACATGCGGGGAGGGAGCGTGAGGTTTAAGTAAACTGGCAACATCTAGAGGAGGTTGGAGAGTCCTTAAGAACTGTTAATGTTGTTTTGGCAGCATTTACCACTGCCCAAGCTAGACTAAAATTGTACGAACACTTGGATGCCTTGGGTGTTCAGGTACGCATTACGACACAGATTCGGTTGTCTACATATACAAAACGGACTGTACAGAGTAAATACCGGCGATTATTTAGGCCAGATGACGGGACGAAATTGCTAAAGACTTACGGTCCCGGTTCATACATTAGGGAAATTTTGGGTGTCAGGCGATCCTAAAACATATGCGTATCTGGGTGTATTCTACAAAGGACCAAACAATCATAACCTAACTGCAAAATAAAGGTCTAACACTAAATCTAAAAACGTCTGAAAAACTAAATTTTGAAAAACTTAAAGAGATGGTTCTAAGTGATGAGGATCAAAACATGGATATTGAAGAATCCCGTATTCGGAGAACTAGTGTTTAGGGTTGTAGTAACCGTAAACGAGACAAAAGTATTTAAATGACCTGACCAAAACGAAAACATGAAGGTAAGTATGATACCCTACCATACGGTTATAAAAAGCAGAAAACAACACAGTAACTCACCCTATCTGTTTCCCACGGTCTCCAAATTCCCTCCGGCACCACTTGATCCTTTCTCCCTGATGGTCTGGGGATGGGGTGGCGTCGGAGGTGTCCAGACAGATCCGGGTCCCCATCTTCGTCTTCCTCCAAGCTACCCCAGCCCTCGTCAAAATCGAACTCAGGGTACTCTCTCCACCCGTTCCAGCCGCCACCGCCCCGCCGGAAATCTCCAATCCGTTGAAGATCTGGAGAGGAGGATGAAACGATCGATCTCCTCCTCCTCTCGAGGACCCAAGACGGCCCCGGCGATCATGATTAAGACAGACAGCACCGACACGATCATAGAGGGGCTGGCGTAGCGACTGACAGCAATTGCGGTGCCCCGCACACGTGCGCGACAGATGTTGGAGGTTGTAACGTGGGGGGTGCGGGTCTCGACTTGAACTATTTGCTCCTAAAGCTACAGTATGGCGTCCATCCCGCAATCCTTTTTCCCCAACATGTGCTTTATCGACTTTGTGTAACTTATCAAAAAGGGGTTGCAACCTTTCCTAGAGTTTCACCAATAACTCCCACGAGATGTACTCCGTGATCTTTTAGAACACCATAAGGCCAACTGTTTTTGGATTAAACTTTCATTCTCGTACTACCTCGGGAAACGGGTGTGTTATGATTGTGCATCTAGCTACACGAAGCATGTGGACATTGTTATCAATTGTATACAGGGATATAACTGGATCAAGTGTACGCAGACTATATCTGCTTTTTTGTGTGTAATGTTTGCTGGTCACTTTCGGGAGGATGGAATGAAAAGCATTTCGAGATGTGACTGTAGAATATAGGTGTAAGTTTGTACTATCGAGGTGGAGGGCGGCCCAAATTCAATAAAAAGCCCGACTGTTCTCCAAGGCAGCCTAATAAGCGTAGGTCCTGAGACAGTCCTTACCGCTTGGGCTGGGTTAAGTCCGTAAGACCTTGAGTCGCAGTCCAGGCCCTCGATAAATACGTGCATTTGATGTATAAATGGGGCTCTGGGGTGTAAAAACCCGTAACCAAAAGCGAATGTGGTACCGAAGCTGTCATTTCATTCTCTCGGGAGGCGTCCATGCGATTGCACATGCGCTATCGCCCCGTGACGTGAACCAGACATGACCGTGAATCCGACCTCACCATTAACTATGTTCCAGCCTCCTTCTCTGCTCCGCCTAAGTGCGTCAAAATTGTTCAAAGACTACGATTATATTGTAGACTTACAATCACATTTCTCTTCCCTTCCTCGCCTCTTATTCGATGAAAATATGTCTGCACATAAGAAAATTGCCGTAAGATAACATTAGGTTATCACATATACGCACAAAAACTGTACTTTTTTCAATGTTACCGAGCTCTTTTTCCCGGAAATACATTTAGTCGGTTATTAAAAACAAAACTTCCGTTCATTCAGAAATTAAATTGGTTGAAGCTCCAGCCCCAATTCCAATGTACCCTATGCCGAACAACTCCTTATATCCACCCAACCTTCTTATACTGTTGTTGTTATCTGCAAAAATACGTGTACTGCTACGCTAATCTAAGAATCTAAAGGGACAAGTTCCTGGAGGATCCTTATTGCAGCGTTGGAAATTGAATATTTTTTTATTCTAAATTTGACACTCTGTCACTTCATTTTATTTTGAGATTTTTTTTAATTTTTAGAAAATGGCAACTAGTATGACGTTTCAGAAGGCCACCACTTTCTGCAGCGGTGGAGGGGCTGCGGAATCAATAAAAGCTAAAAATACAGTTCAATAAAATGGTGGAGGGGGCTGCAGTCGGTCATTCTCAGACATGGCCTCGACCAGTCAACCTTCCTCTCTATACCAACTGTGTCTTACCAGATACACGAGTCAATTTAATAATCTTCAGACATTCTACCAGCTACACGCGGACAAGTCCCCTTTACTGTCCGTTGCAATATAATAGAAGAACACCGAGCTACATGCACAACCATGGTTATAAGATTCTGTATTTGGCGAGGTGAGATATTTTGTGGGAGTTTTAGACTGATGCGAGACGATTTTTTTGATGCAGATCAGTTACTAGCCGCCATCTACGGACCTATGCATGAGAAAGAGTGGTTAGAAACATTACCTGAACTGATAACCGAATGTCAAAATTGTGAAAGAAGTCTCCTTATCCAGTATGGTTGTATGTGTCTTGAAAACATTTCTACTTATCCCTTTAGACTCTAGATTCCTGGCAGATCCCTGGCGTTGGAAAGTGAATATTTTTTTATTCTAAATTTGACACTCTGTCACTTCATTTTATTTTTTTGAATTTTTTTAATTTTTAGGAGATGGTAACTAGCATGACTTTTCGGAAGACCACCACTTTCTACAGCGTTGGAGGGGCTGTAGAATTAATAAACAACCTACAACTTATAAAAGGATCGAATTTTACAAACATTTGTCAGTCTTAATCATGAATCCAAGAGAAGCTATAGCAGCAGAGCTACACAAACCTGTTAGACGAAAATACCCAAGACGTAAAGTAACACTAAAGGGTCTTTACGATCTGTATCAAGCGGATCTGGTAGAAATGATTCCTTACGCTAAATCTAACAAAGGGTATAAATACATTCTTACAATGATAAACTGTTTCAGTAAATTAGAATTTGCAATCTCGATAAAAAAATAAAAGTGGGGTAGAAGTGGCAAAGGCTTTAGAACCGATCTTGAAAAAACAAAAAATGAAAAATTTTCAGACCGACCAAGGTAAGGAATGGTTCAATTCCCATGTTGGAAAACTTATGGAAAAATACAAAATTAATCACTACACGACATTCTCTGATTTAAAAGCTAGTATTGACGAAAGGTTAAACAGGACTCTGAAAGAACGTATGTGGCGTAAATTCACGGCAAATAGGTACCTACGAGTGGCTAAAACTTTTACCGAAAATTGTTCAGGAATATAATAATTCCATACACAGAATAATCGCTATGAAACCACAAAGATGTCAAAGCAAAAACACGTAAAAATCCATCTGACACGTATGGAGGTAAATTCAAAACCCCTAAAACCAAAGTTTAACGTGGGCGATCAAGTGAGAATCAGCTAAATACAAACAGGTATTCAAAAAAGGGGTATTTAACAAATTGGACTAACGAAGTATTTCAAGTGTACGCTGTAAAACCGACCAATCCAATAACTTATATATTACAGGATGTTAACGGGGAAGTCTTAAAAGGCGGGTTTTACGAACAAGAGTTGAACCAGTCTAAAACAGGTGAAGGTTATCTAGTAGAAAAAGTGTTGAGATCAAAGGGAAATAAAGTGCTCGTGGGAAATAAAGATGGAAAGGGTACAGTAAAGACAGTGACACGTGGGTGGATAAGAAAGACATTCTAATTTAATAGCGCTCTAAGGGACCGCCCGCACGTAGTTCCTGCAGCTGTCGGCCGATGCTTTTTATAAACGCCCACACAGAGAGCAATCCTTCAGTACTTGTCACGATGCGCTTTGTGAGTCAACAGACTAAACTACCAATTAAAAAACTTTGACGAATACGTCGGAGGGGGTGATGGTCACATCCTCGCATCACGGATCTCTCTTACCAGGCAATGTAAGATGCCTAATTGTAGGACCATCGGGTTCGGGCAAAATGGACGTTCTATTTAATCTACTGTTTGATACAGAGGGTTTGGTGTTTGAAAACATTTACGTATTCTCCAAATCCTTGTAACAACCAAAATACCAGTTTCTGAAAAAGGTTTTACCTAAAGAGATTGGATACTTTGCTTATGACGACAACTCCCTGGTAATACACCCGAGCGCTGCTAAACCAAAACTCTATATTGATATTTGACGATATAGCGTGTGAAAAACACGATAACATTAGCAACTACTTACCATGGGTAGGACACAAAGGTAATAGACACCTTTTATCTGGGTCAGAACATACAGTCGTATACCTAAACAACTAATCAGAGATAATGCAAACTTTATAGTTTTATTCAAGCAGGATGATATGAATCTTCGTCATGCGTACAATGACCATGTAAATACGGATACAACGTTTGAAAAGTTTAAGGGTTTGTGCAGTGAGATCTGGAATAAGGACAGACACGGTTTTGTGGTGATTGATAAGGAACGAGACCTATATAAGAGGGAGGTTCCGATCGGGTTTGGACAGTTCGTTCAGGGCCTATAATGGTGCGCATCTACGTATACAATGATATCGGAGAGTTTAGAAAACCTTCGTGTGGGGTAAAGACTCGCATTAAGTCGAACCTCTGCGCATTCTTCTACAAAGAGAAGGACAAATTCTGCGGAAATTATTGCAGTAGTAGAGAATCTAAATTTTCAAACAGATGTTGGAGACATAAATTAGTAGGACCTCAAAAACCGGCCGTAGTCCTACTTATGATTTCCTCTAGCGAACGGTTCTAAAATCGAGACATTTGGTTAAGTTTTCTTACAAAAAAGCGAAGAACAAGGAGCTAATTTACAGCTAGTTATCTATCACAAAGATACAACCTCCAACATCTGCTCGCGCACGTGTGCGGTCACCGCAATTGCCGTCAGTCGCTACGCCAGCCCCGCTATGATCGTGTCGGTGCTGTCTGTCTTCATCATGATTACCGAGGCCGTCTTGGGTCCTCGAGAGGAGGAGGATGATCGATCGTTTTCATCATCCTCCTCCAGATCTTCAACGGATTGGAGATACCGGCGGGGCGGTGGCGGCTGGAACGGGTGGAGAGAGTACCCTGAGTTCGATTCCGACGAGGGCTGGGGTAGCTTGGAGGAAGACGAAGATGGGGACCCGGATCTGCTCTGGATACCTCCGACGCCACCTCCATCCCCAGACCATCAGGGAGAAGAGGATCAAGTGGTGCCGGAGGGAATTTGGAGACCGTGGGTAGACAGATAGGTGAGTTACTGTGTTGTTTTCTGCTTTTTATAACCGTATGGTAGGGTATCATACTTATCTTCACGTTTTCGTTTTGGTCCAGTCACTTTAAATACTTTTGTCTCGTTTACGGTTACTACAACCCTATCACTAGTTCTCCGAATACGGGATTCTTCAATATCCATGTTTTGATCCTCATCACTTAGAACCATCTCTTTAAGTTTTTCAAAATTTAGTTTTTCAGACGTTTTTAGATTTAGTGTTAGACCTTTTATTTTGCAGTTAGGTATGATTGTTTGGTCCTTTGTAGAATACACGAGATACGCATATGTTTTAGGATCGCCTGACACAAATTCCGTAATGTATGAATCGGGACCGTAGTCTTTAGCAAGTTCGTCTGTCATCTGGCCTAAATAATCGCCGGTATTTACTCTGTACAGTCCGTCTTTGTATATGTAGACAACCGAATCTGTGTCGTAATGCAGTACCTGAACACCCAAGGCATCCAAGTGTTCGTACAATTTTAGTCTATCTTGGGCAGTGGTAAATGCTGCCAAAACAACATTAACAGTTCTTAAGGACTCTCCAACCTCCTCTAGATGTTGCCAGTTTACAAGGACAACGTCCTCGTTAATTTCCTGAATTCTGTTTACTTGTACTTCAGGATTGGAGAGTAGTTTAAACAAATTTTTGTTTATGTCTTGCGTTATTAATGCTTTGGTTTGGTTTTCTCTTTGTCCAAATTTACCCCAGAAGGAATTTAACATTAATTTAGCCAGACATCTAAGACCTTCGTTCTTTCCAATTTTTGATGGGTCCAGCTGGATACCTTCGTGTTCAAAGTAATCCTGAATGTATTTGTCTTTATCTTCTTGTAAATGACACCATGTAGGGTAGCCTGAGGACTCTTGCTTAATTTTTAGAAATGTATCAATAAAATCTGTGAAAAGACCACCGTTGCTTAACGTAGCAATTTTATTTTCCCACAGCTCAAACATTTCCAAAATAACAAACTTTTTCAATCGCCTTCCTTATTTCATCCATTGTCCATGTTCCTGTCAGACTTCGTTCATTGTCACTATGTACACAATCACTAACACACTGCTCTTTTCCACTAACTCTACACAACACAAACATTAGTTTATTGTTCATTCTTGTAGAAAGAACCGGATGAAACAAGTTGCTGGGATGTAGTACTTTACACTTTAGCAATCCGTCGACATTTAAACCACGGCTACGACACTCTGCGTCTCCCACGTAGATTGTTGGGTGTCCTAAAGGATAATGACCGTGTTTACACACAAACGGGTAAAGCGAACACGTAAAATAACGAAAAAGTCAATATAATAATCGAGTATAAAATAATCGACTAAAATAATCGAATGGATATAGTCAACTAAAGTAACCGAATACAACTTGTAGTTATGGTTGAGTTAGGTTATAACTTAATATTACAATACTCACCAAGAGCCACTTACCAACTTGGTTCCTAGGCACCAACTGAATTTTCCTCTCTCCTGACCCGCTTATATAGGGGTTTATGACGTCACTGCATGAGAAGAGACACTGAACACCTTGATTCTCCCGCTCTTCAGAAAGTTTCAGAAGTTGGCGGAGAAAATGTTAGAAAAATATGGTTTTTTTGCTTATATCTCGAAAACGGTGCGTCCTAGAGCCCTGAAAATTTTTTTCGACCACCTTAACTCGAAGAACATCCCACCCATTTAGGCTATTTCCGACATATCTGGAAGAAAAAATTCCAATAATATCGTCTCTGGACTTATCTTTACCACCTCCACTTCGAATCCAAGTTCATTATTTACCGGCCGATTTAGTTCAAATTTGGTACACATATACAGATAGACATCCACTACAATGTATAATGTGTTTTATCCCGCTCTTCAGAAAGTTTCAGAAGTTGGTGGAGAAAATGTTAGAAAAATGTGTTTTTTTGCTTATATCTCGAAAACGATGCGTCATAGAGCCTTTGAAAAATTTTTTCGACCCCCTTAACTCGAAGAACATCCCACCGATTTAGGTTATTTCCGACATATCTGGAAGAAAAAATTCCAAGAATATCGTCTCTGGACTTATCTTTACCCCCTCCACTCCGAATCCAAGTTCGTTATTTACCGGCCGATTTAGTTCAAATTTGGTACACATATACAGATAGACATCCACTACAATGTATAATGTGTTTTATCCCGCTCTTCAGAAAGTTTCAGAAGTTGGCGGAGAAAATGTTAGAAAAATGTGGTTTTTTGCTTATAGCTCAAAAACGGTGCGTCCTAGAGCCTTGAAAGTTTTTTCGACCCCCTTCACTCGAAGAACATTACACTGATTTAGACTATTTCCGACATATCTGGAAGAAAAAATTCCAAGAATATCGTCTCTGGACTTATCTTTACCCCCACCACTCCGGATCTAGTTTCGTTATTTACCGTCCGATTTCGCTCAAATTTGGTACACATATACAGATACGCATGCAATACAATGTATAATGTGAATTTTCTTTGTACGATAACTAATATTGATTTTTTTCCTTTTCAGGTGGGAGTGATGAAGAATATTATATAGAATGTAGTAAAATTTAAATAGTAAAGTCCATTAGATACATACTGTCGTATTATTACCATCCTTATCCCCCAGCTGGCACAGAAAGTGAGGTTAGGAAAAGTGAGGTTAGGAAATTTGGCGGGAAACATGGGCGCTGCCATCTTGGATGACGTCATCAAAAAAATGGACCAATCAGAGGTCGGGGCAAAACGCGGGCCCCTTCTACTCATCCCACTTCAGAGAAGAGGACATTGATCGCACGTCAGTATCTTGTGTAAGAATAAGGGAAGGTGCAATACCTTCAATATTTCCATTAGTATCAGAGGTAAAAGAGAGATTTCCTCTGAAGAGAAATACAGACGATATAGCGATAGGTAGTGGCGAAAGTTTGACCAAAAAGCTAAAAACTGAAATTTTAAAAGTAAAATCCAGTGTACAGGTTTACCAAAAAAAGGTTAAAAATTTTAAGTTGAAAAATAAAAGGCTTGAAAAAAAGGTTGATAGGTTAGAAGATATCATTATCTCTTTACGAGAAAAAAATTAATATGCAAGATGAGTCATGTGTTTATTTAGAATCCATTTCAAAAACATCCTAGTGCCTCATTAACAGATCTGTTTTGAAAATTTTAGATCCATCAATGACTAAAGTTTACGATGAAAGATTAAAGGCTTTTGCAATAACATTGCATTTTCTATCTCCAAAAGCATATTGTTTTGTTAGGAAAACATTTGACACTGCCTTGCCTCATTCCAGAACCTTACGCCGATGGTATTCGACTGTACAGGGGGAACCTGGTTTTCCTCAGATGTTCTTTGTGCCCTAAAAGAGCATGCTTCAAAATTAAATCAGCCCCCAATTTGTGTCTTGATGTTTGATTGTATGGCAATCCGGAAACACTTAGAGTGGGATGGTAAACACGTTTTTGGTACCGTAAATGTTGGAGCGCCTTCAGACGATGATTCTGTACCTCTGGCACACGAGGCTCTAGTATTTCATTTGGTTTTCCTTCAGTCATCATGGAAATCTCCAGTTGGTTATTTTTTTGTAGCTAGTTTGAATGCAGAACAGTTGCATGGCTTGGTAAAACAATGCATAAGCCTTTTGCATGAATCTGAAATATCTGTAAGTTCCTTAACATGTGACGGTACTTCAACGAATATCGCTATGGCCAATAAACTGGGGTGTAAAATTACCTCAGAAAATATTGTACCTACTTTTCCTCATCCTGTTACGAATGAACCAATTCATTTTTTTCTAGACGTTTGTCATATGCTTAAACTAGTACGCAACACTCTTGGGGACAATAAAGTACTGTTTGACATGGACAACCAAAAGATAGAATGGAAATTTATTGAAAAAATAAATGCCCTACAGAAGCAAGAGGAACTCAATTTAGGAAATAGACTGACTAACAGCCACATACATTTTTCTAAACAAAAAATGAAAGTAAAGCTTGCAGCGCAAGTTCTTAGTGTTTCCGTATCAGATTCATTGCAGTTCCTTACAGACCAAAAAGAAAATTATTTTACTGGATGCGAAGCAACAGTTAAATTTATCAGGATTTTTAATAAGTTATTTGATGTACTAAACTCAAGGAGTATTCATGGGAAGAATGAAAAAAAAGCATTGTGTTCACAAAATTATGATACTCAATCAGCTGTGTTAATTGAAGCTAAAGAATATATTTCGCAACTTAAGGACCATTTAGGACAACCGATTTTAAAATCAAAAAGAAAAACGGGCTTCATAGGATTTATAGTATGCATTGAAAGCGCCTTAGTAATGTTTGACCATTTTGTAGGGGAAAGTCGTCCTCTAAAGTATTTACCACTTTACAAAGTAAGTCAAGACCACGTGGAGCGACTTTTTGGCTACATACGATCTTGAGGGGGTCATAATAATAACCCGACTTGGCAAGCAATTTATCGGATCAATGAAAAGAATACTCATTCATAGTGAACTACATGAAAGTGGCACTGGAAACTCACAAATCTTGAGCAAAACTGTAATATTTAATATTAACAGGCACCATAATGAAGTTATGTCAATAAATTCATCCACTCCTACGTGGAGGGCAATAGAAGAAGACGAACAAACTGTCATCTCAAATGACTCGACAGATGACATGGACGGACTTATCCTAATCGATGAGAACATATCAGATGTTGCATACATTATTGTAGAATATGTGTCAGGGTACGTTGCCAGAACACTGAGGAACAAAATAATTTGTGAAGATTGTGTCAAACTACTAACAAAAACAGACATTCGAGTAAATAGTTTAACCTTTTGTAAGAACAGAGGCGGTCTGATTCAACCATCACCAGAAGTTCATAGTATATGTTTGTTTTGTGAAAAAGAGTTAAGACATTTTTTCAAGACACATAATTATTCAGGTCAGAAAAACATAGATGGAAACCTAACTCAAATTGTTCTGAAACATTGTATTGGGCTTAATCTGTTCCCAGAAAATAGTCATGCATGTGATAACGAACCTGAAAACAATCACTTTGTGCCATTAGTTAAGGCTATTTGCAAAAAGTATATAAATGTGCGATTGTATTACCATGCAAAAAACTTCAATGACAATATTCACATAAATAAAATTAGGAATAAATAGTCTAAAACAATTACATTTATTGGGCAATAAGCCATGAGAGAATGTACATACTGTATATAATTTTAAGGAAAAAAATGTTTAATACTGATCAATGTTTTTATAGTATTTAAAGGGTTAGTATGTATATAGTAGGATTAATTATTTGTGTTTGATGTCAATGTAATTTTTCTATCTAATTTCATAATAACTTTTACATGTTTAAAACTAGCAGGCCCAAATTATAGTAAAAAAATCATTATTTTGTGGCATTTGGTCATGAAGTAATGTTATGTAAATATAAAACTTTTGGACATTAAAAATATTAGTATTATTCAATACTCAATAGGTCACTCTACCGACTGACCTTTCTAGCCTAGCACCTATATTAAATTCAATTAAACACACTTAATTATTGATAAATAAAAATACTTGTCCAATTGTAAAGTGTGTTATTCTTTTCTTTCACAGTTATTAGCCTATACATTTCTAACCTAATTTCTGATCAACCACTTACAATAATTTATTTATAACTTAATAGCCTAAATACATTTGTTTAGTAATACAATAATGCGTCTTTATTCCTGTGTTGAATCAAGAATGGTAATTTTTCACAATTATTTTACTGATAAAGGATTTGAGTGAACATAATACTTTCTACACTCTGGGAAAGAACATTTAGCTTAGTTATAATCTACATTACTCAAGCAACATCGACTAGAGTATTTCTGTATTAATGTGCCGGTAGTGTCGGCCGAGTATCAGCGCTCACCGCCATGAGTAGGCCTACACCACGCGATTTTATTCAACGGCTCACGCTGAAGCCAAATTAATTATTGGCTAAACTAAGCCCCCTAGGCAGAAAAGTTTGAAATAAAAATAATAACTCATCTAATAATCTAAAACTTTCTTGCTTAAAAAAATTCACTGATCTAAAAATAAAAAACTTTGTCGATCACTTACTTTTCTTTGTCAAGATTTTTGCAAGGTTAATTAAAAAGCTCATTATCTAATACTTCTAATAACAAAAATGGAATTATAATTATACCACAAACAAGACGATTAACTAAGTAATACTCCAGTAAAATTGTAAAATTTTTTCATATCCTAAGTGTACTTTAATACAGTTTTAGAGGTGCGCGAGAATTAAAAACTACGTAACTTGCACAGCGATTTTGCGTGCTTGGTTCATACCAAGATGGCCGACTTCGGCTCACTGCCTTGCATGCATTATATAGGGCAGTGTCCTCTCTATGTTATTCTGTGCTCGCTGATTATAATGCCATTGAGATGGCTTGGTCATACCTAAAGAGGTACGTTAGGGAAAGAAATACTACCTTTAAGCTGAAGGACATAAGGAAACTCTGAAACAGCTGTTAAGACATTTAAACCGCAAATGTGGAGCAAATACGTTGAGCACACGAAGAAAATTATTAATGAAGACTGGAAGTGTGAGTGACTTGACCAAAGGTGCGTCCAACAGCTCATCATAAATTTGTCACCAGCCGATGACGAGAGCAGCTTAGACAGCTTCAGCGACAGTGATGAGGATTTAGGATGCGCACCAATATCAATTTAAGGTAGACATGTTAAATGTTAAGATTATGTGGTTTATAATTACTTTTTATATTGGCAATTACCATTTACAAGTAGGTTGTGGATATGACACTGAAACATTTTTTAATATCCTAACTCTAATAGTGAAATAAATTAGTTATTTTCTTAAAAGTTAAAACATAATATTTTTAAATAAGTTATGTCAGATATTTAAAACAAAAGACAGGCACAAATACTGACTTAAAATATGTTACTTCAGACATGTTAAATGTTAAGATTATGTGGTTTATAATTACTTTTTATATTGGCAATTACCATTTACAAGTAGGTTGTGGATATGACACTAAAACATTTTTTTAATATCCTACGGAAAATTGGCGTAGTGAAATAAATTAGTTATTTTCTTAAAAGTTAAAACAAAATATTTTTACTTAATCCTATGTCTAAATGTTAACTTCATACGATAGTTATGCTGTGTTTAGACTCATTTTATTCATTATTTCACGAGCTTTGTGAAAATAGCAATAAAATTGTGATAAAACCTTAAACAAAAAAAATTATTATAACCAATTTTTGAACGCAGTAGATGACTAAGAGGTTGACCGCGGGGCGGCCGAGTGAGGGCTAATGAGGGGGCTGCCGGGCCAACCCTATTCCGGGAAGCATCCTAATCCGACAACCGCCACTTTCCTTTGCACTCAGTATAGATGCTTACGTACCAAGACCTAAGATTACGTTGTATAAGAAATTCTTTACATATCTTGCACCAAAAATTTTCAACTGTTTACCCTTTAGTATAAGGTTCATCGAGAAAGAAAAAATTTGTTTAACAACTTAAATCATATCTTCTTTACCACGAAAATCTCAGTGTGTTTTATGACTGTTTGGTTTAGTTGTACAAAACCTTGTACAAGTTGTGAGTTATGTTATGTAAGTACTGTTTAGTTATAAACAAGATTCCTTTAATTATTGTTAACAGCAGTGTATTCAGTGTATCGTTGTGAGTCCCTATAATTGTACATTTTTTAATGCAGGTTCTATCTCTTGTATTACAAATCAAATCAAATCAAATATACTTTATTGCCGTGAAACAAATACAATATGCAATGGCTTGCGTCATAAATTAGATCTAAAATTAAAGTTAAATTAAAATAGTCTTATTCTAACTATTTTTAATATATTCATCCACTGAACAAAAACACTTATCAACTAAAAAGTCTTAAGTCTTTTTTTAAAAGTAATGAAGTCCGTTTCTGTTTTAAGGAATTCAGGAAGGGCGTTGAATAAGATTACGGCGTTATAGTAGGTGTGGTTTTCAAAGAAAGAAGTGGTATGGTAAGGAATGTTAAGTTTATGTTTATTTCTCAGGTTGTATTTTGACTGTGGAACAAGAGACTGAAAAAAACTATGGTTCTGTTTAAAAAAAAGTAAGGTGTGAAAAATGTATATGCTAGGAGAAGTTAAAACGTTCAAGTTCTGAAAAATATTTGTGCACGACTCTCTTTGACGAATTCCAGCAACAATTCGCAATGCCCTCTTTTGTAAAACAAATATGCGTTTGGTTAATGATCTTTCTGACCCCCAGATTGTTACTGCATACGACAAGTACGGCAATATTAAAGCATAGTATGTAGTAAGAAGAACTGCACTGTTTGTAAACTGTGAGAGTGTACGAAGCACAAAAATTCCAGAACACACTTTCCGAGCTACATTATTTATGTGGGAATAGAAATTCAAATTTCTGTCCACAGATAAACCCAAGAACTTCATCGAGTGTTGAGAAAATACCTCAACATCACCGACCCAAACACTGAGATCATCATCCCGCTTTCCTGTGATTGAGAAGTCCAGTAAATTAGTTTTATCAGTGTTTATGACTAAACCATTTTCCTGAAACCATTGGATAATCCTATTAGAGTTCACAAAATGTTGACCTCCAATGAATTACGACAATGGTTATCCATTATAATTGACGTGTCGTCAGCAAATAGACACAAATGAGCATCAGGAACACAACTCCTCAGGTCATTTATATATAGAATAAATAAAAGGGGCCCAAGTATGGAGCCCTGGGGAACTCCTGCCATAACCGTTTGCACATCAGAACGACAAAGCTTCAAAGTGACACCGTCCACATAAAACATCTCGACAACTTGTTTGCGATCCCTTAAATAAGACGAAAACCATTGCTTTGCCACACCACGTACTCCAATCCTATCCAGTTTTCCCAGTAGAATTTCGTGCGGAACCATATCAAATGCCTTTCGCAGATCAAAAAAGACACCCGAAGCATCCATACCTCTAGCTAAGGCACATACTATTTTATTTAAACGCGTGAACATTGCCCTGACGGTGGAGCCTCCCTTGACAAAACCAAACTGGTTGTCGAACAAGATATTATGTTGACTTATGAAAGACCACAATCTACTAAGAACTGCCTTCTCAAAAACGTTTGAGAAAGTCGATGTGATATATATTGGTCTAAAATTGTCAAGGTTATCAACTTCGCCTTTTTTGTGCAATGGCTTTACAATGGACAGTTTTAAGGTACTGGGGAACACTCCACTTTGAAAAGAATAGTTAATGAGATGTTCAAGTGGTCCGGCGAAAATGTCACAACATGATTTAAGCAGCTTGGATGATATTTTATCACAACCCGAAGATATTTTAGGTTTTAAAGACATGATGATATCTGTAACTTCCATTATAGAGCCTGGCTTAAAAAATAATGAAAATTTGCTATGGGCAGCCCGAAAATGAAAGGGAAAACTCCTGGTAGAAACAGGGACATTTTGGGTAACATTTATAAAGAAGTCATTAAAGCTATTCGACACTAGTTTTGGATCACTGATAACAAGACCGTTTTCATCCTTGATACTTTGCGGGATATGGCATGAATATTTTTTCTTGCCTCTATTTTCGTTGATTATACTCCACACAGTCTTGACCTTATTAGAAGAGTTATGTATTTCATCAAAGATTTTTGATGACTTGGCGATCCTAATACTGGACTTATATTGCCGCTTTAATGATAAAAAATGCTGTCTCATCACATGGGAAGAATCCAAATCTTTTGTCCAATAATACCACTGTTTAACCTCCTCTCGAAGTTTCTGCTGATCAGCACTCAAAATCACTCTGCTTCGTGGACATTTCTCACGGATTCTTATTTTCTTCTCAGGAAAAGCCTGTTCGAAACAAAAGGATATAGAAGATTGAAAAAAACGCATTTTATCATCCATAGTAACTCCCTCATAGACATCAGACCACGTTTCACGTCCCAATAGATGTTTGAAGATACGGACCTTGTCATCAGAAAAGGATCGCCTATATAAATATTTAGGACGTTTAGCATCACTAGGCGTTGATAGCTTTACAATTACCACCTGTGCGTGATGATCACACAGTGCAGTAATTAAAACTGAGAAAGTAAAAACATTTTACAATTAATACAGAAATACTAAGTATTTCACTTTTTAAGGCGGCCGTCAGCCCTTCTAGAGTTGTTCTTTAGTTGTAAGTTTCATGTGTACCACCCGACACAGGTTAATAACCTCAGGGTGCAGACTTTGTTAGTCATAAGTTCTCATTTCATGTGAAGTATGTATGTATATTCTTTTTGACTAATAAAGATTTTCATTCATTCATTCAATGTGCAACTTAATACAGAATAGAATTATTAATAAGTGTTACTTACCTTTTATAATGAAAAATAGTAAGCTAACACTGAACAGTTTATGCCTATTTTCCAAGTACGGTACTGCACAAATCAATGTAATCTGTATTTTGTATAATTTTATTATGGGACCATTCATGTAAATAATTGGGTTAATTAATTAACAGATTGACTGCCATGAGTACCATATTGGTACTCACTTGTACATGGCTGTGTGGCCATGAGTACCAATGTGGTACTCAATATTATTGTAAAAACAGCTGACTAAAATATTTTATTTTCAAACTTAAATATGAAACTGTACGAATGAAACAAGGCTAATGTTATTGATGAATGACAAGTTTAACTGAATGATGTCTTAGCAAGGGAAATTTGGTTAGGAAATTTGTTCTGTTGGTAATAGTTTAGGAATGTTTTACTTGTTGAATTGAAACTGTTTAGTGAGGACTGGCTTTAACCCTTTGCACTCGAGAGGGCTCTTTAAGGAATGTCCTCTTGAGTCGTACGGCCACTGTGAATGGCCACATCCATTTTTGTGACAGCTTGCAATATTTTTTTTGTAAATGTCCTCACAGATCGCAAGGCCATTCGGAGTGGCCAATGTGAAAGTCGGCGAACGAGCGCACGGCCATTGTCAGTGGCCACCACACAAATCAGCGTTTAATATTTTTGTTTTCAATATTATTCCTCCATAAAGTGGCGTAGCTTGTTGAGAAACTTTGGAACTAAGGGGCTGTCAGTTTCCCGCCTTTTCAGCCAGCTGTTGTGTTGCACAGAATTAACTCTATGACTCAGTCGCCAGTCACCAAGTGTTCTTTGTGTTGCTAAGCGTTCATTCGACAGTTTTCTACGTTTCGTTTATTATTTTTTAGTGCTTTATTATTTTTTTATATACTAGAGGAAGTGGTGCAAATGTGGAAGCATTTTGGTAATGTGGAAGCGTACCCTATAGGGCTTGGGAGGTGCTGCAGTCTAGAGGTGATCGCATCAACTTCTTACTATGCTTCTTTAATACGCCTGTAGGGGCGCTTGCAGTCATCACGTTGTTATTTAGCATTGTGTATTCGTTCGAAATTTTTCGTGATTTTTCAAACTTTTGAGGTATGTTTTTAAAGATTTTTAATGTTACAATATACCAAACTAGTTTTAAGTGCTTAGGCAATTATTGTTAAGCAAACTATACGGTACAATCTAGTGCAATTGAGCAAGTCCCTAGCTTTAAAATAAAGCGTAGCTTTAACCTCTGAGTTCAATATGGCGATGCTGGTAATGTGGAAGCACAACACTGAGGTAAATGTGGAAACGTTTCCACATTTCCCTTACTTATTTGTTGTGTTAACTACATTTCCTTTGCGCTCTTTTCAGATGCCGAGAAAGGTTATTGGCTGCAAACCCAAGGCTAAATTGAAGAATTGGGATGACCAATCTATGATGAAAGCGATTGTCTCAGTGAGAGAAAAGAAGATGGGTTTGAGAAAAGCTGTCAAACTTTACCACGTTCCTCAAACAACATTACAAAGATTTGTCAATAGTGATAAAACACCTGAAGAATGTGTTAATCTCAAAGTGGGACGAAAATCGGTTTTACCTGCCCATTTGGAAACGGAGTTAGTTGAACATTTGGTAGAAATGGATAACCGTTTCTACGGGTTAAGAAGGGATGATGTAAAACGATTGGCCTACCAGTTAGCTGTTCGAAAGAATGTTCCACATCCATTTCTGAATGAAACTGCAGGCCGAGCCTGGTTTGATTTGTTTATAAGACGTCACAAGAATAGGCTAAGGCCTCGGCCACGATACGAGCGGTGAGCGTCGAGCGGCGGGCGGCAGTAGAGCGGCACCTGAGCGGCGGAGGTGGCCACAATACGAGCGGTGAATCAACCGCCACTCGGTGCCAGCAGGCTAGTATTAAAGATGGATTCGGACGAGGAGGTTAACTTGTTAATGTTGTGTGACAGTCCCCTGCAAAAACGAGTGCCAGTGTCGCGCAAAAGACGTTTCGGGGTCCATGCCATAAACAAAAAGAGACGGAGGTTTGGGGAATATCACCATCTCTTTCCAAATTTAAGAAGAGATGAAGAACGCTTCAAGGAATACACAAGAATGTCAATCCAAACATTTGACTATATTTTAAATAGGGTGAAAGATCGCCTCACTAAGAAAAGATTACGCCTCCGACAGCAAAAGTCCAGGCAGAGGAGCGATTAGTTGTGACTCTGAGGTAAGTGAAACTTAAACAAATTCTACCTCAACCACTGCCGAACCTTCGGCTTTGGTAGATAACTTTACGCCTTTACGGTATTTACTACACTTACTATCATGACCTAAAATAAATTATTAAAGCTCTAGTTATAATTTACACTAGCCTACTCCATTATTTTTTTACTGTATTTGTTTTTCACCAATTACAAAATTAAAAAATATAAAACCAAACAAAATTAGGAGTGATTACCCTCCAAATCAAACTCAATAGCCTTAAATTGGATACTTGTATACTATTAATACAAGTAGTTTATTTGCAAACAAACAATCAAATATTGATTGCAAAGAATTATATGTTACCTCTGAAAATTATGTATTATCGCTAAAGACATAAACTAACGTAAGATGAATAAATAAATGTTATGATATCAAACAAAGGAAAAAGTATATAACACGTGTTAAAATTACATGATTTAATACAATATTATCAAAGTCTACAAATGTGACAGCTTTTATTTTACACTTTATATTTGAAGCATTGAAATATGGGTAGGGTTTTCCAAGCATTCCAAGTCACTTTGTGGGTAGAGAGATTGTTGAGAGGTTGGGTATCGTATTGGATACGGCGTGGATTGACCGGATGTGGATGTATAGTTTGAATTGCTGGCGCTTTGGTTGGATTCGCTGGAGAAATAATTGTGTGTTGCTGTACTTTGTTCGTGTCTTCTATAGCTCTCTATAACGTCCATTTGTAACTTTGCTCTCAGCTCCAACTTTTCCAAGGGATTCAACGATTTCATATAAGGTAGCAAGCTCATCAAAAAGTGGTAGTCGTGTCCATCTTCTTTTTTATCTTCATTTTTCTTTCGCATACTTAAAATGGCATTAATTTTTTTTTCTTCCAACTCGATCATTTTCTTATCCATGTCTTGCTTTGCAATCAATGCAGATTTTGCTCGATGTGGTCTGTACCGGTTTTTATCAATTATTGCTACTTTGGCTCCACGGTTAAGCTCAGGAGTCTCTACTTCAACAGGTTCTGGTGGTTGATTTATTTCATCTTCAACATTATCTTGGGTTGGTATATCAACGTCATCAGCTAAGTCTTCTTCGCTGTCATCATCCTGTGAGGCCTGGGTTGATGGAAGATTTCCAATCATCGGCGCAGGAGTAAAAACATCTCTTGTAAACTGCATCATCTCATAAAATCTCCATGTATGTTTTTGTGGCACGGCAGCAGATCCTGATCTTGGAGGAGGAGTGTGCAATATTTTTCTAAATTTATCTTTTATATTCTTCCATTTCTTTTTGGCTTCATCACCTAAAAATAAAACAATATATATAGTTACAGACGGGCAAATTCACAACGAAGTAGAGGTTAAGCCCTCTCTTGATTACGAAAGGCTCCCCGTCATTAAAAAATATTATATTTTTGTTTGGTTACCACAGGTACTAAATTAAAACAGGTACTAATTAATACGATTCATGGTAAAGCTTAGTTAATATTATTGTATGATATTATTGGTATAATATCTCTCTGAAATGAGCATATTATACAGGGTGTTTAATTCTTATGTGGAAATTAAAAACAACACCCTTTGTTATATAAAATAGTAGGGTGTAGGTTTAGTAATAAAGTTTCTCTTTAGTAGGTTTCTCGCTACCGGCGCTACTTTCAGACATCTAGCCTTTGAATACAGGCTTGGGCGCTCAACAGTAAGCGAGATAATCTACAATACATGTACAACAATACTGGAAGAATTTGGGCAGGAAGCAATGCCGGTCCCAACAATGGAACATTTAAAAGAAGTTGTACAAAATTACTATGATCTCTGGAAATTTCCAAACTGCTTTGGTGCCATTGACGGAAGACACTGCGAGTTGAAGTGCCCTCCGCACGCTGGATCTACTTGTTTTAATTACTTAAAATATCATTCAATAGTATTATTGGGTGTTGCTGACGCAGATAAGAAGTTCTTAGTAATTGATGTTGGAGCCCTTGGTAAACAGAGTGATGGGGGAATATTTTCAGCAAGTGAACTATATCGCAGATTGGAGAATGGCAGCTTCAATTTGCCTCCAAATATTATGCTTCCTGGGACAACTCTCAGTGTGCCTCCAGTTTTAATAGGGGACGAAGCTTTCCCACTTAAACCATATCTCATGCGTCCTTTCCCTGCGAAAAATTTGACCCCCGAGGAAGAAATATTTAATAAAAACCTATCGTGTGCCCGAAAAACAATTGAATGCACTTTTGGAATATTACGGGCTAAGTGGCGATTCCTTGGAACAGCACTAGAGATACCCAATGTAGGAAAAGCAAGCATACTTGTCCAGACAGCATGTGTCCTTCATAACCTCATCAGAGATAGGGATGGCTCCAGTGACTATGACTATTTAACTTATATGAGAGGGGAAATTAATGAAGAGTTGCCACGTGTGGTTTATCCTCGGGCATCTTTTAGAAAACCAAAGCTCGAAGCCGTTAGTACTAGATACAAATATAAATACTACTTCGCACAACAAAACAATTAACATATACACACATTTACCCACTGTCTGTAAATCATGAACTTTTTGATGCACGTGTAATTAATATCTAGATGCTTACAGTAATTTGTAATTACCTTTAATAAAGTTTCATAGATAAAATTGTACAACTTTCCTATCTTATTATTGTGTTAGTGCGGTATTACTTGTATTATAATTTGTAAATATATATAATTGATTCATGTTATTCACAGTTATTTTTATTAAAGGTAAATTCAGAATTAAGAGACGGGTGTACTAGACACACGTCGTTTTTATAACCGTGAAATTAAGTACGACGTGTCATTGTAAAGATTAAAACTCGTAGATTGGGAAAGGCTAAAAAATGTTAAAATTGTTCTTAGATCGGTAGAAAAAAATGAAAATCGAATATTTTCGGATTTTTATCTATAGTTGTAAGCGAATCTTCAAACTACTAGGCCTAACTGTGCTTTTGATGCATACAATGAATTTAAATTTATAATACAAAATTATAACGCAAAATATATGGTTTAGCTCTGAATTTTAATTTGTATATGATATATCATTAAAACCGCCATATAACGATTGAAAAACGAATGTTTCTATTAATAGACACCCGGTATATTGGTCGTTATCCAACATATACCTAGGTATATAATATAGTGTCAATTTACCTGGTAAGTTAATAGCAGCTCCAACCTCATTCCAGAGTTTCCTTGTTATTGTAGAATTTTTAAAATCCTCATGTCGATCATTCCACAGGCACGGTCTTGTTTGCACTTCACTTATTAAAATTTCACTCTCAGGATCTGTAAGTTTCCTTTCAATTTTCCTTTTTTTCACATTTGACGCACGGTCACTCACTACAGCCTGCTCTTCCGACATCTCGAAATATACTGAGCGGCACAGCGGCAGTGAAAGATTTTCTGGAAGGCCCCGGCGGCAGGCGGCACTAGTGAGCGGCGCCGCAGCTGGCGCCCGCCGCTGAGACGCATCGTGGCCACCGACTACCATTATACATGGAATCTAATGCGCCTAGAAAACTAAGCGGCGCCGCTCATGCCACTCGCCGCCCGCCGCCCGCCGCTCGCGCTCACCGCTCGTATCGTGGCCGAGGCCTTACTATACACAAACCAACCGGGACCTCATTTTCTCGAGCGAATTGTTTTAATAAAGAAGTTATTGAAAATTTTTTTAACATGTTACAGACTGAGTACGATAAACATCCCTATCCAAGTGACAGAGTATTTAACGTAGATGAAACAGGATTAACAATTGTGCAGAGCAAGATACCAACAACAGTGGTTATTGTTAATAACATGTTTGAGAATTGTTTTCAAACATTTTGAAGAATTTTATTGGTAAACAAACATTTTATTTAAAAAAATAAAACTATGTTTCCACATTTGCACCACTTCCTCTAGTTATTAGCGTTTGTATATATCAGTTGTTAGCGTTTGTATATATTAGGTATTAGTTCCAGTTAAGTTAGCATTTTAGTCTTTAGTGAATATGGACGGAAATGATACCTTACGGTCAGATGGCATCAGACTTACTCAATACAAACTCTTTATCTGATGAATATGACTCTGATCATGATAGTGACATTGAAATAAATGGTAATCAATTTGACGAAATGATTCAAAGTGACAATGAAGAAGAAACAATCACACAAGAAGAGGGGGATAGTGCTACAGATGAGGAAGCAGACAACAACAATGTAGGAGGAGATGACGTATGGAGAGAATGGATAGCAGGTGACGTAGGCTTAAATAAATTTAATTGGTTAAATAATAGTGGATTTAAACCACCACCTGGACAAGACCTATCTTCACCAATAGATTATTTCCAATTATTTGTAACGGATGAGTTACTTTCAGAAATTGTCAAGGAGACAAATAGATATGCAATGGAAAAGGTTCAGAAAGAAACTCCCTTGAGAAAACGATCCTTGTGGTGGTCATGGAAATATGTTGACCTAGTCGAAATGAAAGCATTTTTTGGAGTGATAATTAACATGGCCATGAATCCAAAGCTAGAAATCTCAGATTGTTTCTCAACTGACTGGGTCGACTATCAACCTTTCTTCAAAGACATATTTTCCAAAGAACGGTTCCAACAAATATTTTGGACATTGCATGTCATTCCCCCACCAACTGGTCCAAAGTCAGGTAACCTAACACGTTCAGGAAAGGTGCGTAATGTAGTCTTGTACCTTGATAAAAAGTTCAGGGAGTACTATGTCCCAAATAAAAAGGTAAGCGTTGATGAGAGTACGGTGGGTTTTAAAGGGAGGATTCTCTTTAAAGTATATAATAAGGAAAAACCCATAAAGTGGGGCATAAAAATCTTCGTACTTTCAGAATCTAAATCAGGGTACATTTGCGCCTTGGAGCCTTATTTTGGCAAAACAACAACTGAGAGATTAGCACGTCAAGACATGGGTGTCACTAGTAGGGTAGTTTTGCATCTTATTGATAAGCTGAAGGAATTATATGGCAATATTGAGAGTTTACATGTTTTTTGTGACCGTTATTATACAAATTTAGATTTAGCAGCCTCACTCTATGACATGAAAATTCATGTAACAGGTACAATTATGAGAAATCGGCTAGGTTTGCCTGAGCAAATTAGACCACCAAGAAAACGTCAAGGAGTATGTGATGTTCCTAAAATAAAGTTGAAGAAAGGTGACATAAAAGCATTTAGAAAAAATGATAAGTACAATGTATTGGTGTGGAAAGACACAAATGATGTTACCATGTTAACAACACAATACGACTATAGCACAAAGACTGTGAGACGTGTGTTAAAACAAGGGGCTGTAGAAGAAGTGATTAAGTCGTCTGTAGTTTGTAAATATAATCAATCAATGGGGGGGGGGGGGTTGACATTGCAGACCAGTACATTTCTTCCTATGGGTTTGCTAGAAAGTCATTGAAATGGTGGCGCAAAGTATTTTTTTGGCTGATGGAGACATCAATTGTTAATTCTTTTTTGTTATACAATTTAAATCAAGGACAGGGTAAAATAAGACAACGACGTTTCAGAAAAGAGCTGATTAAGGAATTAGTTGGAAATGTTAAAAATAACAGAAAACGAGGGAGACCTTCAGACCTAATTGATGATGAAAGGTTAAACGGAAAACTCCACATCCTTTACCCCTTAGGAGTAAATAAAACAAAGGACTGTTCCATTTGCAGTGACAGAAGTGCCGGTGGCACTAGAAAGAGAACAAAGTATATTTGGAAGACATGTACCTCACAACCTGGTCAGTGCATTGGACAGTGTTTTGAACAATATCACAGTGCAAAAAAACTAAAAAACTAGAACTCTGAAGAACCTATTATGTCTTAATTTGAATTAAAAGAAGACGATTTTATTTACCAATATTATTATTTGTAACTACAATAATAATTCATTTCATTGTTCTTAAATTGTAATTTGTAGTACAACATTAAAATAAAGTTACTGTATGTTGTTTACTTGGATTTTTAAATATTAAATCCCCGTTCCATTTCAGCTGATTGTCAACAAAAGAATTCCGACCCAGTGAGAACTGGCAGGTGACGTGACTGACGCGTTGCACAAGATGGTGGCGCGGCCACTCACAGTGGCCGTGCGACATGGGAGGACAGTTCGAATGGCAACAAATACGAGATGACTTAGAGTGGGGATTGGCCACTCCCAATGGCCTTTCGAGTGCAAAGGGTTTCACACGCTCCACTTACATTGGTATACATAAACTGTACACTGGGGTCAAATAGACCCCAATCTATATTTGTTCGTAATAATAAACTATTTTTTTTTTTTAAGGACTTTAGATAATTTTTTGTGTTTCCTTAGACAAATTACTATATGTTGAAGCAATTAATCTCTTTTTTAATAATTTAGCGGCCACTCACAGTGGCCGTGCGACATGGGAGGACAGTTCGAATGGCAACAAATACAAGATGACTTAGAGTGGGGATTGGCCACTCCCAATGGCCTTTCAAGTGCAAAGGGTTTCACACGCTCCACTTAAATTGGTATACATACACTGGGGTCCAATAGACCCCAATCTATATTTGTTCGTAATAATAAACTATTTTTTTTTAAGGACTTTAGCTAATTTTTTGTGTTTTTTTAGACAAATTACTATATGTTTAAGCAATTAATCTCTTTTTTAATAATTTATTTTATTCACATAAAAATATGCAAAAAAATTTACTTTTTCTACTAATTTTGTATGACTTTCAAATTAAAAGAAATAAAAAAATGTTCCCATATTTTATTTTATAAAGATTATATATTTTGAAAGAACATAAAATTGTCCACAAAATGGCACTAGGAGAGTATTAAAATAATAATAAGATTTTCTTATTATTATTCTATTGGTTCTTAAGTAAACCAAACTAGTTTGAGCAATTTCATAAGCAAGACCAATTGTAGGATTGATTACAATACAATAAAATATAAGACAAAACATGTTTTATTGACTTACAATCATTATTTTTTATTGTCATTTTAAAAAGCACAGTCTTTGCAAATCTTTGCACGTTGATCGTCACACATTGCGGCACGGCAGGATGAGCATCGCATATTTGTTTTCCGATCCTTTACACGAGGGCAAAAAGCGCAGCGCTGTTTTCTTACAGCTTCACCGTCCTCTTCAAGTTCATTACCTACAGGAATTTGTAAGATTTCTCTTATTGCTACTTTTATTCCTCGTTGAATCGTAGGCACTTGCAATCGTTCATACAACCAGAGTTTAATCAAGTTTTTGGCCAAAGTTTCCAAATATTTTCTTCGACGCAGTCTGGGATTACCCATTTTCAAACTGTACAGTATCATTGAGTTGACACCACACTGGTCTAAAATTCCAAAAAAATATCTCAATGGCCAACGTTTTGTTTTTCGACTAACAGAGTAAGTGTGGCACAACCTGTCAAATGTGTCTGTTCCACCTTTTGTGGAATTATAAAAAAGAACTATTTCGGGTTTTTTGGTTTCATCATCTACTATTGCACTGCGGTGCAAAGTTGAGAGCAGGATAAAATTTTTATTTTCCTTTGGGGTGTAGGACACTAAGAGTTTGTTATGATCAAATGCAAACAATGATGCCCCTTTAGGTTTAGGAGCCAAACATTTAGCGGGAATTTCGGTGTTATTACCTCTCATGGTTCCCACCATTGTTAATTTTTAATCAACTAGCATCATGGTTAAACATTGGTACAGAACTGAACCAATTATCAGTCGTTATATTACGGTTTGTTCCGTGTATTGGCTGAGATATGTTTCTAACGTAGTAAGTTGGAACAGGTTTTTTGTTGTCAGTTTTTACTTGTCCTGTGTATGGAATAGCATTTAACATATAACTTGTTTTAGAATCATTGAGCATTACCACTTTTAATCCGTATCTATCTGGTTTAGATTAAATCTAGACTCTAAATCTACATCTTCCACGGAAACCCATTAGTTGTTCATCAATGGTGCAGTGTTCAAATGGTGTGTAATACATCTTACAATGATCCACAAAACTGTCCCATATGTATCGTATAGCTGCCAACGGATCATCTTTGGCACGTTCTAAAAGTTTTGTTTTGTCGTCAAAACGTAAACATGAACTTATAAAGTAAAACCGATTCAAAGACATTGTGGCTCTATATATTGAAAAGCCTAAATCCTGTGACCAGAGGTCTTCTAAGTTTCTGTTAGAATTTCTGTGTACGCCTGCTAAGTACAACAGTCCTATGTAAGCAAGTATTTCATTATTGCTAGTTGTGCGGTGAAAAGAATTTTTTCGTTTATGTTTTCAATTTTTCTATGAATTTCAGCATTAGTTCTCAGTGTTATTTCTGTATCATCATCAATCAATAAGTTCCAAGAATTCTGAGGCGTTCTTACCTCTTTAGCTGCTCCTTTGGGACCTGGTAAATGTTTCACCCGGTTCCTTCCCGGATTTCTCCCTCGACGTTCAGGCTCTTTTGATGACCAAATGTAAGGATTCTTCTTATTTCTTCCTCGCAGTAAATATCTATTTCTTTGTCTATCCTCATCCCCACTACTCTCTGCAGGCTGTACCACTTCTGTTGATTCACCTTCAACAACATTATCAGCACTCACTTCGTTACCACTAATCTCGTCTTCACTTTCACCATCCTCAACTACAAAATCTGGGTCTAAGTCACTGTCATCACCAAACAAATCGTCTGACTCACTTCCATCACTTTCATCCAACAAGTCCCTCAGTACATCAGAATGCTCTCTTAAATTGGATGACATAATTCCATAAACAAATATAATATAACACTAACAACAAATATTATTATTTTGAAAACAACACATAAACTGTACACTGGGGTCCAGCGAATTGTATTGTATTGTACTCCAAGGTCAGCAGACAACTGAGGGAAAGTGGCTACGGTCTGAGTCATTCTCAGGTGTACAAACTTTATTTACATAGAGACGAAATTTCCCTACAGGAAAAAAAACCTTAGTTATGGTTTAAAAAAAAGTGTGTGGGGTCCAGTGGACCCCAGAGTACAGCGTAAAGGTTAATTATCACTTGTGTTTTAAGTTTCTGTGGTAAATATGGACAATGAGGATGATGAATATATACTTAAGTTATTAGATGAAAGTTTGAGAAGTGGTGTAAGTGAAGGATTAGGTTATGATAGTGACACTTTTGTTGAGATTTTTGACAATGACAGTAACACCGAACCTGACTTTTTTTTGAGTGAAGGAGACAGTTTTAGTGAAGATGATGTTAACCTCAATCAACCTGGACCAAGTACTTTCACAAAGCGTAAGATAATCTCAAGTACACACAAAAAATTAAATGTATCTCATAAGAAACCTAGTTTATTTCCTGACATAGACCAATCAGACAGAACATGTACTTTAGGTAATCATCCCACAGCAGATAACCAACAATGGAAATCTGTAGACAATATTTTTAATATTTACCCTTAAAATCCAGATAATGAGGATGTGGGAATAAATCCAGATATTTTAGATTGTATGACTAACTGTTATCCTATAGATTTTTATCAACTACTTTTGGACGAGGAAGTGTTATTATTACTGGTAACAGAAACAAATCTATATGCTCATCAATGCCTGAAAGTAGCTTTTAGCCCTCACTCTCGATTGGCAAAGTGGACTGATTGTACTGTGAAAGAAATAAAACACTTTGTAGGCATTTTAACACGTTGAGCCCCATTGACGCACCAGATGTGTCAGCCTCAGTTTCATAGGCAGTCCCGATGACGCACCGTGAGCGTCACGAACAAGGGAATAGTTTTCGCGCCAATTTTTCCCGCCATAACCTCAGTTACACTGTAGCAGCTGCGTGGCGTGTTAGTCCTAATACAGGCCTTCTCTGATGTAGTATTGGTTTTCAATAAAGTCGTTCGTTTCTGTTTTTAATGTGGCGTTAAATTTATTTACATTTTGACCATGGATGAGTTGAGTCTACCATCGACTTCGAATGCAAATTCGCGTAATAGTGGTTTACTAGTGTCTAATAATACGTTAGAAAATTTATTAAACAATACGTGGAGTTCAGTGAGCACTGAGAATGAGTCAGAGCTAAGTGACAATGACCTTGTCCCGCTACGAGCATCTACACCGCTCCCAAGGTTAGTGTATAGGAGGTTGCCTCGAACGAGTGCGCACGCCTGTCGCGCATCACGTCATCATCCGACCTCGCTGCCGTGCCACCGTCTTGACTGCCACTCACGGTAGGAACCTTGCGCATGCTGTCGCTGTACTTTAACCTAACCTGAACAAAGTTGTTTGTGTTTTTTTCTAGTATTTTGACAGTTTATTTTGGTGTTTAGTGTTTGTGAAATGCCTGGAGAACGCTGTGCAGTAGCAGTTTGCAACAACAGCCGTGTAAAAACGCGTGAGTTAAATGTCAATGGGAATAAAATACTCTACCACAGATTT
>JAQJVL010005164.1:0-37670 GCA_035578905.1 Stictocephala bisonia | reverse complement strand
ATGATGAAATTTATGAATTCATAACATTAGTATTTTCAAAACACTTCCAATTTTAAATTGTAAAGTAAATGAAATACCAGCGTGGAAAATTTTCAAATATAAGTAAAAAAATATAACATGCAATAATTATAAATAAAAAGAGTAATTAAATAGAGTTTTTTTTAAAGATGGTCCATAATTAAACCTAAGGGTTTTACAATTATTAAAGATTATTTTCGTATACATATAAAGATAACACTTAACAATCTTCTGTGATGTTTAATAATCAAAATCGACTTCAGTCTGAAAAGGCCATATTCAGTTGTAAAAATATGAGTTTTTAAAAATACCTAATTGTAGAATAATTATTTTAACAGCTGATACTATAAAGATTTAAATAAAGTTGACATATAGATAAGTTGTACAACTACATAGATAATTTGTAGATCTTATTAATAAATCAAGACCGAAATCGTATGTGATTAATAAACATCATAAAACATTGCTAAATGTTATCTTTATTTTTATTTTCGTGTAAAAATTAAATTTACCTGTTTAAAAAATTAAATAATGTAAAAAATTAAAAGCAATAAAACAACAATACAACCTTACTCCATCTAAATATATTGGGTATTTCCGTTTGGAACATATTTGTGATTAAAAAATTTGATGGCTGTTAATAAAAAATACAACTTAAAATAAAATTGATTATATCGTTGAAAAAGGTATTAAGTATAAAGTTCAAAAGTGTTAAGTTTATATATATATATATAAGTAAGGTATATAAAATGTTAAATATTTCATAGTTTAAAACACTGTTAGCAGTTTCAATGCTTCAACTTTACACCTACCTTTTCATTAATTCAACTTAGATACCTTTTACATTAAGGTATATATCATATGGGAACCGTATTTACTAAAACAACCTTTAACACTGGATATCATAGCTTTAATATTATTTACCCTATTATTATTACTATACAGTAATACTCAGTTTAATCAGGTAGCTTGTTACTAACTAAACCGTCAAAGGTGTTCTTCACGAAATTAAAATAGCAGATTTTATATAACATTCCATGTTACTATTAGAACTGGGCATTTGTGTGATAGTGATGAAGAAAAGCGTATTACTAAAATCAATTAATGTAAAACTGTACAAAATTATATAACAGTTTATGATACGATATTTTGATTTATTTACTAAATTTAAACTGAAAAAAAAACATATTTCAATTGAAGGTAAATGTATCGTATAGATAGGTTAAAATACTACTACAGATTTCTACAAATCCAAAAAAAGAAAACATTATTTAACTTTTTCATGAGGAAAAAGTATAGTTTTTATAATGTTTATTTAGTATATTTAGAATATACTATAATTTTGCATTAAGTTGTACGAAGTATTTCTATATTATTGAAAAAAAAAGTCATTTTAACCTATTTGTAGCCGAAATTGAAACAGTTGGTTTGTTCTACTAGTAAACAAAAAGTACATCTAAACTCTTTCCTCAAACTTTCTCAATCAAGGAACAGACTGAAGTCGTAAGTTCTTTACCTATTTCTGTGGAGTCTCAACATAGAGCACAACGTTTGTCAACAAATATGTATATACGTAGATTAATAAAACTAAGTAGATACTAATCTACTTACGTTCTTGTGGTAAAAGGCTGGCTGATAATATTTCTATCGGACATTAAAGTACCATCACATTAGAACGTAAAAAGTGGGATACAGGAAAAATAACTATCAAAAGTTATTTGTTTAAATACGCCATTATTGTTGGTATGAAGTAAGTAAAGTTTTTACCGACTAATAAGCTACAAATATGTACTCAACGTTCCTCAGTATAAGTAAATTGACATATGATACGTATTATGTGATTTTAAGATAAGATAAACTTTGTGTTAAGAGAAAATGCTCTAGACCATTTAAAACTTATAGATTCAAGTACGTAAAATTGCATATACCTGCAGCAACATTTATATTTTATAAGTTATTAACATAATACAACTTAGTCAGATTATAATCTGCATGTCTTTAATAAATATAATCTTTGTTTTATGTAACCTTCTACCAAAAAATATATAGAGGATTGAATACGAACTAAAATGTAATTAACTGGAACAAAAATAACATTTCAAAAGCCTTTTCCACAAATTAGCAGAAAATGGATGCCTTAGGGGCGTTACAGTTATGGTTATTTAAAAAAAATTCTATTCCACATTTTTAACTATATTTTATATAAGTTTACTTATCTACCAAACTACACACTAGGAATATTACAACTAACGTAACCAAACCGGCTCTCTTCTCATTGCATATCAAAGCAATGTTACTGCCATGACTTCCGATCACCCTCCCCCAATGCCATCACCCCTACGACGAAACGTCCTTTTATTTAACAGATTGGGGTGTGTAAGGCTCAATTTCTTGCCTTTATGGATGCAATGGGATTTTTAACTAGAGATGAAAGGGTTTCTTATATTTGTTGAGTCTCATAAGATATTCTTCTTATTCGTTCAATGTGAGTGAATGTTACACTACAGAAATAATTTACGTTATAAATACAAAATTAATAAAAAGAAATGCGGTAGTTGACAAATATTTCTTTAATGAATGTTTAATTGGCCAGACCAGAATTTAAATAAGTACACAAAGTAATGACATAATTTAATATTTTTTTATTTTTTATTTATCATGTATATCTACCAACAAATAATATTCTACTAACTAAACCATTACTTATAAAATATATTATGTAAGATATAAAAGTATTACTTCAGGAAATTAATATTGTGTGTAAAAATGCAGCCTCATCTTGGTATAATGTCAGGTATGATACCAAAATTATTATGTTTTTAATAAAAAGTTAACCAAAATCTTGTTATTTGATAACATATAATTATATAAATAAATTAAAATATTAAAACATGTATAGTTTTATAATCGTTAAGTTATATACATTTGTTAGTTTAGTATTAAGTAAAATTTATTTTTACTTTTACTACTATCTTATCCTTCTATAATGTGCATGGTTATGTACAGAAATATTCCAGCTATGATCGTGACTAACAGCTCACCCCATTTATTCAGTGTTATTCTAAATCACGTATTCTGATGCAGCCTTGGGCGAGGCCAGTTCTCAGCTATCCCCTCACGTAAGCTACCTAGGAAGGGCGGGGGATTCATTTATCGGTCCTGTCGCTAGCGGCAGACGGGCAGAGGTTCTCAGGCTATCAACCCCAGTAACTACCTCAGGAAGGGAGGGGGAGTCATTATCAGGTCCTGGTCACTAGAGGCGAGGCCAGTTCTCAGCTATCCCCTCACGTAGCTACCCTCAGGAAGGGAGGGGGAGTCATTATCAGGTCCCTGTCGCTAGAGGCGAGGCCAGTTGCATAAATGGACTGGATCCTTGATTTCAAATATGTTATAGAAGGATACAAAAGATTTTTTTTAGAAAGTTACACTTATATGATACATTGTTAACCTCATGTCAAATTTTAGTTTCTAATTAAGTAGTAAAAAAACTGAAAAACTATTATTACTGAGTAAATATAGTGAGTTTGTGATCTAGAAAAGCATGGGAAATATTACAATGCGTGATAGAGAAACATAAATATTGATTAACTTATCGCTTCAAAGGAAGCTTATTTTAAAAAGAAACAAATAACCAATAGGCAGAAAATATATATTTACATTGAATAAGTACAGATATGTTTATAGTATTTTCATTCCAACAGGAAATTATTCATTCATGTATTTATATTTTTTATCTATCTGAGGGTATTGTTCAGTTACACAATCTAGGTTCTTTTCTATACGAAAACAAATGTAATTTAAATAAAATACAATTAAATAAATATTTTAACATGATATTTATTATGCAGGTAAAACGTAATATAAATTATACTTTATAATAATGCACAGTTAAATAATCTGGAATGTTGATGATGCAGATTAGAATACGTTTGAAAATATCCATAATGTTTGACGTGTGATAAAAACCAAGTAGTCCGTCAATAAATCGACCCAAAATGATGTGTAGAGGGTGAGCAGGATAACTAAGCGATTCCTCAGAAACTTGTTCAGGGGCTTAGGTTGTTACATACCAAAGTCCTGACTCCTAGGTGATGAGCGGTGGGGGGGAGGAGGGGGGGCTAAAGGTACGATTTTGGTTTTTTCGTTATTATCTCGTACGGTGCATCGGTAGGGAAATATTTTTTAGATAATAAAATGGGTTCTTAAAATTATTCTAACTTTGTATATCATATGTTCTTTCTAATTCCATAACCTTTTCGAGCTATACCCTCGGAAACAAATAAAAATTAAAAAATGTTGAAATTTAAAAACAAAAATCAATTTACGTCAAAATATTTATAAAATTTGCATCATATAGTCTAAACCTTTCCATAAACGAAAGTATGAATAGGAAAGAAGATGTAGATTTTTAAAATTCCCTTTTAGAAATATATCATTACATATGTATTAATGTCCAACCCGCCTAAAGGTTAAGCTATTTAAAACTTGTATAGCAATTTGCAATTTCAGAAAATTTAGTTTGTATATCATATTCTTAACCCAAAACCTGTGTTCGTGTATTTTGTTTAAATTACAGATAACAATATCAGCAATTTTTGTTAGCAATTGAAATTTAATATTGTTAGTCAATTAATTAACTTGATGCTGTTCGAGTTGCGGTAAACGGGCTTGAATACAATAGTTGATTGAATTTGCAGACGTAAAAGTTATCATGCAAGGATTTCGGGGCTTTGCCAATATCTTCTGTTTAGTCATTGAGAAAAGTTCACGATGAAAGGGTAGTAGTTACCCAAACATTGTCTTTCAGCGGAATATGTATAAGCAACGAGCAGATGAGGATTTGATGACATATTTTGGAGTATGAGTTGGCCCCATTTCCCTTAGCTCTGTTCAACGGAAGTGGCATGAGAAAGACAACACCAAATCAGTGCTGTAAATTGTTTGAGGGCAACCAGAAGATATTCTTCTGCCTACTATGAAAACATTGTAGTCGATGGAGGATTTCTACTTCACAGAGGTTATTTGGCCAAAAGATGCATCGGTTGTGACTATTTGTAATCGTATAACACTACGTCGACCACCATATCTGGGACTACCGCACTGTGGTGTTTGGATGGGTACGCAAACAAGCCTAATAGCACTAAATCACAAGAACAAATTGGCGGTCGTTACGACTAAAAATGGTCAGCAACTTCAAGTTTGACATGGGAACACAAAATACCTGTTAAACAGGGAAGGACTATTTTATAAAATCCTACCAACAAAAACTAACTTCATCTCCTTACTGGAGATAAAGCTGCAGGAGGAAAGGGATACATACTCTTCAGGCTACCGATGTCGCTGACATCCTAATCGTCTCCATTGAAGATGCTGTTGAACAATCCACTCACAAACTCTGTGAGCTGTTGTCGTTGTTGTGGCTGTCGACCTTGCTAGTCCTGTTGATTTGCTTCCACTCTGCGACGAGATTCTTTAGGCTGAAACCCGTCGGGGAAAACCAAACAATAGTACTTGTCCACCCAAGAGTACAGCACCGTAGAATTTGAATTACATCTGTTCCTTCATTCATTTTACCGGATGCGACACCACTTCTGGCTACTTTCAGGAGAAGCCAGGTGGTTCTTTAAAATTGTATTGGAGTCAGAATTCATCCAGCAAGCAGCTATGACATTTTCTAACCCTCCCCTTTATTACGACCAGGTTGAAAAAGGCTGGGAGATGTGCTTTCTGAAGTGGTATAAGTGCCAAAAAAACAAACCCTCCCGTACAGTACCGCTTCCAATCGTTTGACGAGGTCAGTGGCAAATATGAAGCCTGAAATCAGCTCCCTACTCCAACAGAGAATGAGCTAACAGCTCTCGGCGAACCTACCACCAAGTGCAGCAGTGGCTGGGGGGGGACTCGGTTAAATGAGCTGCCCCCTCAGAGTTGGGGTGGACACGTGTGTAGAGACACCCTGGTGGCAAATTACATATGGAAAAATCTACCAGCACCAGAGGTTCTTCTTTGAATATATATTTTGCCGCTGCACCAAGGATTGTGTAAGTTGGAAAATGTGGCTGCCGGAAAAGCGAATGAATCACCTGTTCTGCAGTGTTCCTCCTTGTCAAGGGAAGTGCTGAACAGTGTGCGCTGTGACGATGAGGGACGATGAAGACGATGTAGAGCCCATTCAGCAGAGCCACCCGCTACTTGAGGAAGAAGATGCCATGGAAGCAAAATCATGGCCTGGGCTTCAAGTTCAAAGAGGATGAAAATTGATTACTTTAAACGTTGAGAGTAAAACATAGGAATTATATTGAGAACCAATGGGTTTACAATTAATTATTGTCGAATGGTGTGTAACGATACTATTGTAGAATAAAGTGTGTGAAAATTTGTCATCATCATTATTTTTTCTACTTAATGTAATAATTGCTTATAAGTGGCCATATATGTTAGTAGATGAACGAAAACAAGGTTGTGGGTTGAAGAATCTGATATACAAACAAATTTTTCTGAAAATTGCAAAATGCATATACAAGTTTTAAAATAGGTGTAACTTTAGGCGGTGTTGGAATTAATCTGCATATGTATATATATTTTCTAAAGGGAATTTAAAAATCTACACTTCTTTCCTATTCATATTTGTATAATGCATTGGTTTAGGACATATGATGCAAGGTTTTTGAATATTTTGACGAAATTGATTTTTTATGTTAAATTTCAACATTTTCGCGGGTATAGTCGAAAAGGGTTAGAATTTAGAAAAACACATAAGATATAAAAGTGTTAGATAATTTAAGCAAACTCCATTATTTTGTCTAAAAAATATTTTCTCAATGCACGTTTCGAGATATTAAGTGAAAAACCCAAAATTCGTACCTTTAGCCCCCCTCCTCCCCGTCATCACCTAGAGTCAGGCTTTTGGTATGTCATACAACCTAAGCACCCTAACAGTTTCTGAAGGAATCGTTTAGTTACCTGCTCACGCACTCTACACCTCATTCCTTGACTGGACTACATGTAAAGGATATAAAAAATGTATACTATTTTTTTGAACGTGCTTGTACTCTTAGACATGCGTGACTTGTTCTTAAGTCTTCAAATATTTTATGTTTGTACTGGGCGTTTTGGACTGCAATTTAATAGAAAACCACGTACAATACTTTTGATTAATTTATAAAAAAAGATAACAGTAAAAATTAAATATGTTTAGTTTCTACATAAACAAATTTATGAAACAAGAAAATAATGTAATTAGTTTTGCTTTACAACTTACTCGAATAAGCTGTTACAGCCTCTAAAATTATACAATTTAGTATGTAAATATTCCTCCTCACAATAAATAAAATATTTGTTGTTTAAAATGAAAACGGTTAAAACTCTTATTATAGATTTTATGTCAAATAATACTATATGATAATATTTATCAAAATTACTCATCAAAGTAAAATTATTATACATTTTGTATAAGTAGACGAAGAAATTTGTCTGGTAGTAAATATATTCTTATTTAGCAGTAACTTTATAGATAATATGTGAACTGCATAATCAACTAGTTTTCGGTTGTGTTACAGTTTTATAACTCAATTTGCTTGGCACTTAACACTATATCCCAGTTGTAGCAAACTTCTGAATTATGCTTAACAAAGTAAACTCTTAAATGTATTAGAACTAAAACATTTGTTTTAATCACTCACTCATAATTGAATAATGTAACACAGTCCCTAGTTTCCTTGAAAATATCCGTTCAGCACTACACAGCTTAATACAATTCACCATAACACTATTTCACAAAACAGCTAACGTCTGCAGTCTTCTCTTGGAATAAAGTGTAATGAGCAATCAATGGCGACTGTAGGAGAAAGAAGGGGGAGGGACGTTGTTAGACAGTGTTGTTTCCCTGTCTTGCTAGGGATATATTAATAAGCCATGCTCATATGAGTTGTACGTTATACATTTACTTAAATTAAATAACAAAAATATATTAGTATAAAGTACCTATTAAAAATATCTAAGTAATGTTCTTATTTTAATTAATCATTATTATAATAAATAAATATCACACTAAACATTTTTCTATTTTTATATATTAAGACTACACCAGTGGCCTTGATCAAAGTTTTCCGACTTTATCGCAAGATAATGGTGTCTAACAGAATCGAGCTGTTCCTTGGATGGGTGACTAAAATGGTATCCTGTCCTGGCATGCGATCCGTTTGCCTAGTTACTGGTTGTAGTGATTTGGAAGTCACTCTTAAGACATTTGTTCCCAAGTTAAGTCTCGGAGAGGGCTTCTTAGCCCTAACATTATCTGATGAAGTAGGACCTCTCTTAACTATTTTTAACTATTTTAAACCTATTGGTTATAAAATAACTCGGTTCACCCTTAAGGTTACAACTGAGGTTTATCTAGAGGGCGCAGAGAACCCTCATTACTATCATATTCCAATTGTATGTTTCTACAAGAGATTGTAAGAACTACGTTCACCTTATGAAAAATGTTCAGACAATTTGGAACAATTACTTATTATAAGAAACTAATTTCAAACTCATACATTTTATGCTACTATACAACTTAATAGAACAATCGGGACACGCAAAAACCATTGCATATGTTGACATTCATAAAAAAATCATGTTTATTTACAACAACGTTTTAATGAAACTGTTCTGTAGGTTATATTTGTATGGGTACATAAGTCTAAATAATTTAATGAATAGTTGTAATATAATTTGATTTACTTCATAAAATATTACAACAATTTAGCAAAATTATTTAAAATATTTATAGCTTTATTTTTTTTCGTTTTTGTTTTAAAGGCCCTTAGATAAAGGAATGTTAGATCAATCGTAGTTCTTAATATCCTACATCGTTATTTTAATAGTATTACGTTTAATGCATATTGGTAATTTATACATTAGATTATGTGAATATATTAAATTATCTCTCATATTGTTTTGTTTATGAACATGAAAACATATTACTGTAATTGGTAAAAGCCATTTTTAATGCCTAACATTGAAAGGAAGTTTACTTCAATGCATGTTAAAATTGTTTTCATTCAAATGAGATACATTTATATGTGTTAAAAAAAGAAGTAAATAAATTGTATGAAAAAACCCATTACGACCATACGTACAGTACTTACGCCAAAAACTAAATGTTTTCTTATACACTAGTATTGCGATACCAATAACGTTCCATTGTAAATGCTGAAGTTAACTGCCAATATTCCAGTATTAAATTCTTTCTGCCATATTCATCCTTTTACAAATAAAGCTTTTGTATTATAAAACATATTTTTTACGTCTTCATTCATGAGATTTTACAAATTTTTATACCGAAAATAAAAGAATATGAATGGAAATCATTCATTATAGTGCTAAATAATAAAAAGTTTTCCATACAACTTTTATATATCTAGTACATAAATGAAAAGTTGAATATTAATAACAAAATCTATTAATATTTTTACACCTAATATAAAACACAAATTAATATTAATAATATTACTAACACGAAAAATTCTGTATTTATATTATGATGTATAGTAAAGCTTAGCTTTATTTTATGAATACATAAACACGAAACGTACAGTGTTTTATCTTATACTGTATTCATGTACATAATAGTAATAATGTATTTATTTACTTTTGATAATATTTATTTTATGTAAGATAGGTGGGATCGAGCGTCGAACAGAAGAGGAAGAATTGTAGGGGGGGGGAAGAAAAAACGGAACTGAGTGGGAGTTGGAGAGATTGGGGGTGCGAGAGCGGGTGGCAGGAGGAAAGCGGGGAAGAAAAGGCGGAATAATGGGAAGATAATATAGGGAGTGGGATAGTGGTGGGGAATGTGAGGGAAAAGAACGGAGAGTGGAATCGGAAGCGAGAAAAAGTCAGCGCACAAGGGGAGGGGGAAGGGGGAAGGAGGTGTTTTGAGCGGAAAGGAGAAGAGAGAACGCGGGGGGGAAGAGTAGGGGAGGCAAAAGAACCAAGAGAATAGAAGGAGCGTGTGTGAGAAATGCAGTGACAATGGAATAAGGCCGAAAAGGAAGTTAGCTGAGAAGGAAAAGAAATCGGAGGAAGGAGCGAACAGGGGACGAAAAGACGGCCGAAGTACAGCGAGAGCTGAAAGAAGGAAGGTAGGGGAGGAAGTGAAACACTGTGGTGAGAAGTGGAAGAAGGAAGGTGGAGTAGGGGGTGGATTAAGGGAGGGAGAGTAGAAGAGAAATGCGGGGGGGAAGGGGAGGCGCTATGTTTGCAAGTGGTGGGGAGGGAATAGGGCGAATAGGGCTCGTGAGCAGTCGGAAGAAAAGTAGAAGGAAAGAAGGGACGAGGAGGGGAGAAAATGCAAGAAGAGGACGAAGCAGGGGAGAAGGGAACGAAAAGGGATCGGAAGAAAAAGGGTTGAAGAGAGCAAGGAGAAGCGGCAGAAGGTGAAGAATGTGAGGAAGAGAAATTTGGAAAGGAAGGAACGGGATGGAGTGGGGAAGGCTGGGGGGAAATGGGAGAGAGGAAGGGTAAATGAGGGAAAAAAATCATTAAAGTTGGCGGGAGAATGGAAAAGGTGGAAGGGAAAAAAAAGGGGGAAAATATCTGTGGCGGGAGAATCAAGAAAATGGGAGAAGAGGGAAGGAAAAAAGCTTGAAAGGGGAAATTCGACTTGTAAGAAAAAGAAAAGAACATTGAGAGTGAAGAGAAAAAGGGGGAGAACAGGAAAGGAGAGGAAGACCCGTTGTACGGGAGGGAGGAAAGACTGTGAAAAACAAAAACGTGTGGGAAAGACTGGGGGTGTGGAGTGTAGAGAAGTCAGCTGAATAAGGCGAGGGGCGGGAGAGGTGCTGTGTGGAAGATAGAGGAAGGGAATGAAAGGGTGTGAAGAGATGGTGGAAATGATGGTGTGTGGGCCGAGGGAACGTGTTTGAGAGGAAGGGAAAAAAAAGAGATGTGGGGTTGAACCAGAGAATGGTCGGGTGAAGGAATAGGAGAAGAAGAAAGGGGGGGGAACGCGTAGAGGGTGGAAAATTGGGGCGGGAAGGAAACGACTTGCGAAGGGTGTTGAAGCTGGAAGGGGATGTGTGGGGTGGAAAAAGAAGTGAAAGAAAAAAGGTGTAAAACCTTATAGAAAAAAGGGAGTAAAAGGAAAAGGGAAAGGGGAAAAGGTGTAATTTAGGGAAAAGGATGGAGTGGGAAAGGAAAAAAAATTGGGAGCGTTGTTGGTACAAACGGTATGGAAGATATTAATGTTTCGACGGGCGGAAGAAAGGGAAGTGTTGAAGAGGAGAAAATGAAGGAGGGAAGGGAAGTGGGAGGGGTGGGGAAGTAGGAGTACAACGAGATGATGAAAGAAAAAAGTGTGAAACGGAAAGTAGAAGGAAAAAAGAAAAGAGAAGGAGGAAATGGGGGAAGATGAAGAAAAGGATGTTTATTAGGTGTTGCTTTAGAGTTGAATGTGAGGCGGGGAAGGGAGAGGAGGCAGGGGAAAGACGGGAAGAAAAGGGGAGGAGGAGAAGAAGTTTGGAGGTTGGGATGAAAGTGTGGATATTGCGGTGGAGAGAAGGAGGAATTGAAGGAATTGGGGAAGTTGAGAAGAAGTGTTGGGAGAAGAAAGGATGGAGGGGGAGGTGGGGGGACAGGATGAGACGGTATGTCCCCACCCACCGTGTAATTAGTTGTGAAATTGTGTAGGCTAGTTAGGGCTAACTTGTGGAAAAAGAAGGTGCTTTGAGTGGGGGGGTGATTATTGGGTGCTGTGACTGTTCGTGTTGAAAAAAAGGTGGGGAGGGTAGTCTTTTTTGTAGTGGTATGGGGTGGCGAAAGGGGGAAAAGTTAGAAGGAAATTGAGATTATATATTGTGGGCTTGAAAGTGAGTGATTTGATGGGGGGGGGGGCGATCGAGGGAAAAAAAAAACAAAAAACGGGGGCGGAAAGAAAAAAGCGACGGTAGTGATGGTGAGGGGTATTGGGTGCTCGAGAGGAATGGAACGGGATTGGGCTGAAAAATAATTGGTGTGTGGGCAGGTGTTATAATCTATATTGCGAAGGGGAAAAGAAAGGATGGGGGAAAGAAGTAGGAGGAGGGGTGAAAAGACGGGATGATGTGGGGCGGTTTAAAATCGATTGGGTTGTGAGAAAGAGAAGTGAGAAAAAAAATAAACTGGAGGAAAAGAACGAAAGGGAAACAAAAGGAAAAGGGGGAAAGTGGGAAAGACGGGGAATTGCTTGGATTGAAGATGGTGGTAGATTCGAAAACAAAAGAGAGTGAAAAGAGTGGGGTTGAGGTGTTTGGTGGGAAAGGAGGCGGGGAAAAAAGGGAGGGAAGGGGATGAGGGGAAGGAAAAAGAATGAAGGGTGGGACACGAATGGAAGTAGGGAGAAATGAGGGCTTAGTTGTGAGCGAGGAGAAGAAGGAGAAGGGGGGAAGAATGAGAGGTTTGAAGGGGAAGAGAGATGGAATGGGGGAGAGGAAGGTTCTTTTTATTGATGTGCTGAGGTGGTTGAGTGAGGGATTGAAGGTGAGGAATGAGATGGATGTTGAAGTTTTTGATTTGAAAAGATGAGAATTTGTAGGTGTTTGGTGGGTCTTGGGGACTTTTTGTGAGTGGGGGATAGTTAGGCGGGAAAATTTGTGTTGTTCTTGTTATGGAGGGGTTAGGGACGGGGAGCGGGCGGGTGAGGGGGGTCAAGGAGGGAGGGTGGTGTGTATGTGACAGAGGATAAGGTATTTTGGATTTGTGGTAGGTAGAGAGTTCGGGTTTTTGGGGAAATGAAAGGAAGACGCAACAAGGAAGAAAGAAGTGAAAGTGGGAGAGAAGGAGCTGAGGTTGGGAAAAAGATGAAAAAGGAGAGATGAGGATGTGGATAGTGTGGGAGTTGAGTGGTTAGATGCAAGGGGGGGTTGGTGGTGGGGGAAAGTCTGGAAGAATAGGGGAAAAAAGGAATATGTGTTGGGTGTGGGTAATTGAAGGAGGTTGTAAGGGTGTGGTGTGGGAAAAAGGGGGGGTGAAAAATAGTTTATATTCAATATCGGAGACGTTGTTTAGAGAAGGCCCAACACAACTGATGCCCCAGGGTACGTTGTGATTACAGAGTGCTTTACATGTTGAGTAGTCAAACCAGTAGGCCTACAAAGTAGCTGATCTGGTGTTTGGTTCATCCAACCTAGGAATTGATTTGGAAATAATGTTTATTTACAAAACATATTAGTAGTTATAGTATAAACATCATTAGTATAATAAATTAAACCAATTATAAACGAACATAAAACTGTAATACTGTATATTATATGCAATAAATATCGTACAGTATGTTACAACAAATTACCTTTTGTTATACGATTTCTTAAAATTATAAAGTATTCGTAACATTGAAAATAATCTTTCCCACTTATATAATAATAACAACTACCCAGAGTGTTCATACGTACAATCTATACATTGACTTGCCATAACAGGGTGTAACAAAACTCTCTACACAAACTTTTGAATATTGTTCCTTAGGTAAAATAAAGTTAAAAAACTTAATGCAACGAATGGTCTATCTCATTTCGTTTACTGTCTGTCCGTCTGTATGTACTTTTTACTATTTTAAATGTTTAAACCCGAATCACAAAAAAATGGATTTTTACAAAATATTACCAAAATGGGTAATAATTATTGCTCTTAATACGAATTAACGATACCTTGTTTTTGAAAATCAAATAAAAAACATAGAACTTACAATAATTTTTGTATGGCATTCATTGCACAGATTAAAATGGACTCAGTTTAACAATGGAAGACACAGATAGTGGCCTTTATTATAATGTAGTAACATTGTAATGTAATATTTTTCAATTATTAAAAAATCTACATTATATAATGTAATAAAAAACGTACTTATTAATCAACTATTATTAAAGGGTTGCGTTTTTTAGTTTAATGAATTTCTTAAAAAGTTAAATATGATAAATAACACTTAAAACGTGGAAAGTCTCACAGAAAAATTATTGTAAATTCTTTATTTATTATTTGATTTTCAAAAACAATGTATCGTTTTAATCCGTATTAAAAATATTAACAATAAACATTTACCCTGATGTTTTTTTAAAACCATTCATTATTTTTTATTCGGGTTTAAACATTTTAAATAGCAAAAATAAACATTTAGATAGACAGAGGTAAATGAAATGAGATAGAGAGTTGGTTGCATTAAGTTTTTTGCTCCAAGGAACAATATCCTAAAGTTTGTGTAGAAAGTTTTGTTACACCCTGTATAAAGAGAATGACAAATGACTTAGTTGTATTTTCGCTTCGATTTATTTTATTATTATTTTATATAATATGAGTATCAGTAAGAAGAAATAAATTAAATAACTGTTTTGTGTAATCAATAACAGTAGATTGGAATTGAGTTAACGTGTAATACCCCTTACATTATTAATACATAAATCATATACATCTCGTTAGATTAAAAATTAAATATTAAAATGTTTATTATATGCCTGAACACGTTGATGGTGATATTTCTTTTATAACTTTGCTTACCAATATTCATGTAAGAAAATAAAACTATTTTCTTGTCTTTACATTCTAATAGAACAATTTTAAAAATTATTGCAAATTATGTTAGGATATTGAAAAAAAAAATACAAACAAAAGTTATCAACCACAAAACAAGTTAATGAATATAATTGGGAATAATGCATATTTTATAAAATAAATTCAATAATTTACTTTCTCTACTCAAGGAATGAACATATAATCTCAAAAAATAATATAGATTTCCTTTAAAATTGGAGCATCCGGTCATGTAAGGGAGGCATGCCCGAAACAAACAAACTTAAAACTGTGTTTTACATTTAGTATTTAGGATATTTCCAATGCTTTGAGTGTTTAACAACACCTGATCTGCCATCTTCAGGTGAACTTACTAACTTAGCCTACATCTAACTTTTTATTTTTGTCTCCTTAACTCATACTAAATCAGAAAAGACTTAATACTACATGCTAGATACTAAATATTAGTGTTAAAAGTCAAAATTTCTTTAAAAACGATCACACATAACATAATTTTACAAAATATAATACACAATATGAAATACAAAAGAAATGAAAAATATGAAATCAGTCAACAAAACACAAAGCAAGTTAGTAAATAGGCCAAATACTAAATGACATACAAAAAAAAATGCAAAATATGAAAAAATCAACAGAGCATAGATCAGGTTTTTAAACAGACAAAATATTCAATGAGACATGAAATAAATGCAAAAGTATGAAAAATAATTATATTTTGTATAACTATGTTAAGTGTAATAGTTTTTTAGAACTTTTGACTTTCAACGGTATTCTTTAGTACCTAGCATGTAGTATTAAGTCTTTCCTGATTTAGTATAGGTTAAGGAAAACAAGATTTTTAGATATAGGCTAAGTTAGTAAGTTCACCTGAATACAGCAGGAGTTTGTTATACCTGTCGAAACGTTGTTTTTGTTTCTTAAACAATCAAAGCATTGGAAATCTCCAAATATTATCTACATATCATGAATAGTTCAATGCTAGTAAATATTTTGTCTTATTTCAACTTTTCTATAAATCCATTGATAAAATCTTTCTTCTTTTGGTTGGACTTGTCAAAATCCTCTTCAGAAATATTTTTCTCTACGGAAACCTCCATATTCTCTATTTTTCTGTGTTACCTGCCATTATAAATCAAATGACAGATATATTGCACAAAACTAACATATATTTGGCTTGTAAGTTGCAACACATTCACCCAAATAAAATAAATTAAAAAAAAAAAACAAACGTAAAAAAACTATTACGCGAGCACTGGTGCCAAGTCTGACAGAACCGAAACGCGAATAAATAAAAACCACATGCGATGCGGAAATGATGACTTCATGTCAGTCACTAGCATGAGGAGGGATGCGGCTACCATGAATATCATGACTTTAGGCCACTTCACTCACCCACACCAATCATTACAACAGCACTCCGGTCTGTGAGACTTAATTACAACAAAATTAAATCGATGTTAACGGAGCTGGTTGGATTTTATTTTAAATAATTTAATGCATACTTTAAAAATTTATTTTTTTAGGAAATATCAATAATATCTAAAACTTAGAATCAAATCTGGACAATTGTTGTACATATTAATTATTTATATAATCCCACAGTAAAATATAACAGCATCAATTTCAACTGTTTATTGTAATAGGCTATAACGTTTTATTATTCCGTACTTTTCATATTATTAGTATTAGTCTTCTGACATTTTTTAGTATATATTTATTTTCTTACTAATCACCCGTCTGTCACTTAACTACTTTAAGCAACTGGAGTCAGAAACACATAAATTATCAATGTTACTTAATACATTATTTTATGAACCTCCCGGCCTACAGTCATGTATACATTGTGAGGTACATGTGTGTAGCATGTGTCTTGTACAAGTTATCTAAACTAACGAGTATGTTAGAAGGGAGATAAAGATAATGGTACGTCCAATATAAAGTATATGTTTAAACATTAAGTGAATTGAATGGTAGCATAGTTGGTAGCTAAAATTCATAAGCTGTATTAAATCAGTTTAATCCAATTACAGGACGAACATATTTGAAAGATATCAGTTCATAAAAATTAATATTTTTTATCATGAACCCAATGATAATTGCAACTTTCCATAATGAATATTTTACACATATTAAATTTTCTCACAATCGTAACAAATCATAAATCCATACCATACCTTGACAAAGTATATATTGGGATGAAAAAAGTTAAGTAACTTGGCATTAATTTGAAATAGTTTGAATAATAGACAGATCTACAGACTAGCTATTTTCACATAAAAAAGAATATCTTATTTTAATGTTATTTTGTAATGGCTTTGCCAATTCTTGTTAGTTATTATTGTGTTATTTACTACATTGAGTTATTTATATACGAGTCCAGGACGTAAAGTTATAAGCAGTAAGTAAATTAAATTCCTTTATAATTAAAGTGACACTCTGTAAAAACATCTAATTAACTTCTATTTACTTGGAATTCTATGAGCCAAATTTACCTTCGTAACTAAATAACTCACTAGCTAAATGTAATATTACTTTGAAAATAATTGGTTTAGTTCTTATATTCATAAAATCTTTTTAATCCTGAATGAATTTATAGTTTAATATTATAGAAATTCTAAACTGTAAGTGTATAGTTAAAATTGTCACCAGATGGACAAAGAAGAAAGCTCTTGAGAATTGTTTTTACTATTAGATTCAAATATATAAACTGAGTATAATTACTTTAACAAATTTATTCCACCTCTATAAATATTATACCTTTAATAGAAGTATTTTTATTAAATTCTAAGCTTTATTATGTAAACAGCAACCCTTCAAAGTCCTATCTACGAGAGTTCGTGAACCTAAATGTTCAACAAGTGTGTTAAATAAAATCACTTCACCTCTTTAAGCCCATTGTGCAGTAATGTTGACTTAGGGGACCAGAATTTAATAACAACATTATTTAAGTTTATTATACTATCTAGCTTTTCTAGTGGTGGAAATATTCAAAAACTTAAATGTTTTTAGCTATTTTTATCTTTAATGAAAGGTAGGAATTGTATTTATGGAACCCTAATACTTAAACATTATTGAAACATAAACATGCGCTTGTACTTTACTAGCTCGCCTAGTATATGAAACAGTTGGAAGAGCGTGATTGTACTATGAACAATCATTATGTAACAATCTAAAAGCCTTATAATTTACTTTCTTTAAACCTAAGGGTTTTGATCGAGATTCAAATGATATTATGATTCCAGTGCCAAATACATATAATAATATCGTAAGTATTTTTCACTTACTCAAATAACAATTTATTTTTATCAAACCAATATATTTTTATATTCATTTTTGTTAATTAAAAGTAACTATTTAACTTTAACTTAAAGTAAATATAAATGCAAAATACTCTTACCTATTTTCTGAAATTGTTAACCACTTTTGTTTTAATAGTTTTACAGTTAGTCAATTACGTGGCTGTATTCTCTTTTATGTTTCATATTGATTTCAAACTTGATTACTTTAGAAAACATTTTTTAAATAAATTTAATATATTTTTTATGTGTATAGAATACAATCCTATTTTATGGGTCCACACTATGACAGTAAAGTTACTGTTTACAGATCACAAGCTCTTTGCTCCTTTTTATTTTATTATATTTATTTTATTATTAATATGTTTTAAACAATATGAATTAATTTTGTGTTTCATGTTTTTTAAAACACTTAGAGTTAGTAAAAAATAAATAAATAAAGTCAAATGATAGCAATGTTGGAACTAAACTTTGGTCATCCTAAATTTGTTATGTTAAAGATATTCTGGAATCAATAACTATCCCTCATGACCTTCCAATTTGAATGAAGTAGGTATGTGGACTTGTTAAAATGGCTACATTTTGATGGGGTATTTAACACACAATACGCACTGTTGTGGAGTTGCCATGACACTTTAACAGATTGGTCTTACTCCAGTTAATCGTGCTTTTAAGGTGCCCTATAAGTGAAATAAAATTTAACGTATAATATTTCAGTTATTAAATATAAATTAAATATAAATAGGTAGTATATTTATGAAAATTTTATAATTTTTTTAAATTTTAATAAACCTATTGTAAAAGCCTTTCCTTTTTATTGCAGAAAGAACAAATTTCTATTACTAGAACAAAAAGAAAACTGAAAAGTGAATGCACAAATACTACTATTATCATTGGTATTAATTTTGAGCTGTCAGAATTACCCAATGGGATTGCATATTTAGTATGGTTATGTTTTGTTCATGCTAAGCCACTATGCTTTAAAAAAAAAAAATATATATATATATATATATATATAAATATTGGTACTTTATTGATAGAGACTTTCCTATTCTACTAAATAATAATTTGTTTACCCTACTAAACCTATAATATGCATACAACAAAGAAAAAGTTCAATCAAAAAAGTGAAAATTGTATTAGAAATCAACCCTATAATCAAAGTAACTTTAAAATAAGGTTATTGTAAATAACTCTTTTTAAAGACGAGAGATTGGTTAGTTGAAAAAATTAAATTTAATCTACGAGTAATTCTGTCATTAAAACATGATAATTTTTAAGTTACAATGTTTGCTCTTACCAAAAAGTATAAGAATCTTAGCCCTTCATTAATGTGTTTTTTTTTTTTTGTTTTTTTTATGTTTCTAAAAAATATTTTCACTCTTCAAGATCTTGGCACTGATTATTTACATTGGAAATTGAAATATTATAGTGTGTGATTATTTGAATAAAAAGTACAAATATATACAAAGACGTTCATTACCAATAAAGTAAATTTATAAAAAGATTATGTAAAAAGTAAAAATTAACGATATTATATTATGTATGGTGTACAAAAATAATACTTAATCGTTCACATTTTGCTATAAAAGCACATTGCCAATACAATTTACCATTATATTGCAAAATAAATCGTTCAGTACTATGTACATGTAAATAGTAATTTTTATGAAATTTTCTTTCAAAGTAATAAAACAGCCAAGAACATACAATGTTTGAACACAACGTTTTCTTGTGTTCACCATCATTACCACTATTGTATGTGTGAGCTGGTGCGTTATTACTAATGTAACAATACCACATGAAACTACACAATTATAAATTTTGTCCTATTTTTTTTTTTTTACAAAAAATTTCACACATATCAATAGTAATATGCTTTACAATAGATAAAACTTTACGATCAATTAACACTTTATTGATTATATTATTATCACTAAAATAAACTCAAAACTATGGTTTATACAATTAAATATCAGGATAAGTGATTAAAAAGCTCAAAAATTTACGTAATAATACATTTAAAGTTTTTCAACATTTAATGACTTGTATTATTTATATAAATACGTCATAATGTGACAATGTTGATGATAAATAACACCGAATACTCTATTTCAATTCACCCACCCTTTTAAGTTTATAGAACTCCCTTGAAGCATCAAGGAGTACCCCCAAGAGGTCTACCTATCTCACAATCAGTCACAAGCCTCCCCTGAGTTATTGCCTATTCCATCAGGGGTGTCTTTTATTACATTTCAGAATGATAAAAGACTTCTCAAGTATAAACAGCTATAACAATCTAATATAGCAGTTTATTCATGGAATGATTATTTTTTTTCTTTTGGCTTATAATATATTAAAAACAATAAATACGGAGTAATAATTTAACATGAATATTGACATATTAACAAAATATTTTTTTATCGTTGTGAAATGTTTTAGTTAAAGCATCAAAAGCAGATCAAGATATATAGTGGCATTACATTTAAAGTCAATAGTTACAAATTGAAACAGTCATATTTATTTGATTTCCAAATAATCTACTTATGAATATATTTGTAATATAGAATTAATGTACATACCAGATTTGTGAAAATATATGTATTTGTTTGATGATTGACCTTGAATTTGTTTGTTATAGCTCCACATAGCCTAATAAAAATTATATTTAACTATCGATACCGTACTGAAATTGTTATTTGTGTAGTGAATTCATAAGAAAATACTCATAAGAGTAACGTATAATTATATTTAACAAAGATGTATGAATATTTTGATTTTATGTATTAACGTGTATACGTGTTTAAGATACTTGGACACTACTTGGTTTATGTTCGATTATCTGAAAATTGTATAGTAGTGATTACGAAATAATGTGTTGTCTTATAAATGCAAACATTGAAAAAAATGTATCGTTAATTTTTAAATGAACGAATATAGTAAAATGTATAAGTTTAATATATATTTCTTAAATAACTATCGGTAAGTCATATAAAGCAAAAATGTTATAAAAGACAATTATTACTAAGTTTTCATTATGTTTTAAACGTGTGTGCCGCTGCCATCTAGATCCGTTTTATGTGCTATTCAAATGTAATGAAAGCTTTAATTAACTAGGTAATTCAGATACTCATCCCATTTTGAGCAGTGTTTACCTTTTAATACCAATTAAAAACATAGTTAATTGGAGAATATTTCCATAACAACAGAATTTTAATATAATAACAATTTACATGCAATCAAACCTTATCCCTATGTTTCAGTCATGTTCTTGTTATCTAAAGACAAACATTATGAGTATTTTTGGATTACGATCTTCAATAATTTATACATACTGCATACCAAAGAATAAAACAATTGGTTTTATAAACATAAGTATTAATAATAAGTTATCGTTTAAAAATACAAAATGATAAAAATTGATTATTATAAAAATTAACATGCAAACCTTTTTATCACCATTAATGTAATTATAATAAAATGTTGAAAAATGAATACAGTACTAATGGTTAGTTGCTTTTTTTTTTTTTTTTTTTTTTTTTTTTTTTTTTTTTTTTTTTTTGTGAGGCGAAAATTCAAATTTATAAACAGAGTATAATTATTTTAAATAAATCTAATCCACTTGTATAAATACTGTGGCCTTAAAAGAATCATTTATATTAAATGCTAAGCTCGACAATGTAAATAGCAACCCTTCAAAGTCTTATCTGGGAGAGATGGTGAACCTAACTGTTCAACAAGTGTGTTAAACAAAATTAATTCACTTCTTTAAGTCTTGAATAATGACCTTAATTGAATTACGACATTAATGAGGTTCGTTAAACTAAGTAGCTTTGATAGTGGTGGGAATATTTAAAAACTTGAGGGTTTTTACCTATTTTTACTTGTTATGAAAGGGAGAGCAATACATTTCCAACATTATTGCGTTGGAAAAGTATGCTTGTACTATGAAAAACCTTTATGTAACAACTTAAAAGCCATACATCCCATACGCATTCCCTTTCACGTACTTTGGCAGTAATATTGTATGTTCTATACCGTGAATTAATTTATATTATGATTCCAAAAATATTTTATTAAGTTTTCTGACTTACATATAAAGAAGAAGTGTAATTTAATTTTTATTAAACCAATATATATTTTAATACTATTTTTTTATATAACTGTTGAACTTGACTAAAAGGAGATACCTATAACATTTACATTATACACTAAAAAACCAGAAAAATGTGTATAAAGTATTTAATCCCATTATAAGGATCTCTATTATTACAGTGACAGTGAGGTAATTATTAACTAAATCATATTCTCTTTGTTTCTTGTCTTTTTTGAAACAATATTAATTACTTGTCTGTACCATCAGAACACTTAATTTTGATAAAGATAGTTACCAAATTGACCTATAATAGGAATATAAGAGTGCAATCGTAGCCACCGTGTGTGTTCCCTATATCTAATAGAAGTCTATTTAACACACAATACACTCTGATAGTTTTGATTTTATAACATTAACAACGAATATTTCTCATTCCAATTAATAATGCTTTTTATAGAGCTGACCTATATGTTTGTATATATTGTAATATAATTAATATTTTGTATGCATATATATGGAACTATTGTAAATTCATTTCCTTTCTATTGCAGAAGGAAATGTATTGTTTTTACTGAAGCAATAAAAAGGGATGAATATAACAAAGCACAAAAATAGTAATATTAACATCAACATTCATTTTTAGATGTCATATTTTCACAGAGGTGTTACTTATACGTTTTAGTTTTTGTTGTATGATAAATTATTTCCTTTGAAAACATTTGTTGTTTTTTAATTTATCAATTGAGACAAAATGTTTTTACTAAATACAAGTTTATTTAGGAAATAAACTTATTCATAACAACAAAAGAGAAATTCATTCAACAAAGTGAGCATTTTTATTTAAATCTACCTATCTTTAAAATAGCAAGGTTTGCTGTCGTTTTAAAGTCGTTGTGAAGACGAGAGCTTAGTGAATTGAAATAATGAAATTGTATCTACTTAATATTGTTATAAAAAACTTGAAAATGTTCACGTTTCAATGTTTGCTTTTGCTGAAATGTACAGTAAAAATATGCCTTCAACAACATATTTTTTATTTTCCTGAAAACATTTTCATTCTTTAAGACCTTGACACTGACGATTTACATTAGAACTTTATAAAATATTTTGTTTTGATTTAATTACAATGTATATATATATATATATATATATACAAAGTTGTTCAGTAAAAACTGTATACGCTATTTATAAAAATATTATTGTAAAATATTGTAAAAATTGACAATATGTTATTAATAATGAAAAAAATCTATCCTTCACGTTTTGCTATGACACTTACAATATATTATTAAATAAAATGTATATATTTTACATGACACAGTGCAATAGCATAATAAATCTTGCAATAATATATGCGAATGTAAATATTATTACTTATTATATGTATTTCAAAATCTTAAACCAGTCAAGAAAATTTCAATGTTACAACACAATTTTTATTTACCGACAAAAAAATCATTGCCACTGTCTTACTTTACACGTAGTTATGACATTTCCATCACACGTATCTGTGTGAGAGGGTGCGTCAGTACCATTGTACATACAAGGGTGGGTATGACTAAGTCAACGTTCTCCAGACAACTACAATTGATAGACTGATCTCTGCCGAGTTTACATTACAATCCCAGATTTATAACAAGGAATAAACAACATACATTTATTTAAGTTTAACAAATGTTTAGTCATGAATAAACTTTAGTTAAGAATATACACCATCAAACCACACAATTATATACTTATCACATAATAACGAATGTTATATATATCATTAGTAATCAACTTTTACATGTAAAACTTTCATGATGAAGTACAAGCTTAGTGATTATCTTGTTATCACTGAAAAAATAAAATTAAATAACAGAATAACAGAAAAAAAATCAAAGTTACATATCATTACACGTTTAGGTAAATATCTATAGTTGTTTATTATATAATTTTATATTGTCGACGATAAATGTAACTCTATACTCTCTATTTCAATGTTGGGCCACCCTTAAGTCAATAGAACTCCCTTGAAGCATCAATGGGTATCCCCAATAGGTCTACCTATCTCGCAATCAGTCACAAGCCTCCCCTGAGTTATTGCTTATTCCATTGGGGTGTGTTATATTACATTTCCGAATGATAAAATAATTTTCAAGTACAATAAATGCTAAATAATACTTAAAGATAACTTTTGACATAGTAAATATATGTTTATAGGGATGAAATGTTTTACTGAGTTAAAGTATGAATAGAGATATGATATATAAGAATACTACATTTTAATACAATGGTTAAAAATTTAAATACACTCTAATACATATAAATGTTCATATACGAGTAATTACATTTTAATATATTATTAATGTACTTATTAGCTTTGCTTAACTATAAGTATTTTTATGATAGTTGGGCGTGACGTTGTGATAGCTGTACATTGCCTAGTAGAAAGTATAATAAATTTTATACCATAGTAAATATATTATTTTATGATGACTTCATAAAAAAAATGTTCGTCTACAAACATTCTTAGAGTAACAAGACATTATATGAAACGAACATTTAAACTGTGGTTAAATGTTTTTTAATTGCAATTTAGTGATTAGGATAGTAAAATATTTGCGTTAAATTAACTGGGAATATTATATAGTCCTGATTTCGAAATAATATGTTGTATTATAAATACTAATATTGATTACATTTATCGTATATTTTTAAATAAATAAATATAATAAAATATATAATTTTAGTATTTTTCTTTAAATAATTACTGGTATGTCAAATAAAGCAAAAATGATACAGAAGACATCATTTATTTAAGGTTTACAATGTTTTGATCTGTTGTACCACGGCCATGTAAGTAGTATTTTAGGTTCTATACAAATGTAATGAAAGCCTTAATGAACTATGTAATTAAAACAACTCAACCCTTTGATGATTGTTTCACTTTGCACAGTAATGCATTACCTAATTAATTATGACATACCAACAGTTGGCAAACACTAAAATGATACCTATATGTTTCAGTCATGGTTCTTGCTATAAAAAAACCAACATAGTTAATATTTTTGAACTAGGCTCCTCAATGGTTTATACTCCCTGGTTTTAAAAGAATATCAGTTTTTTGTTTTTAAGTACAAGCCGTTATCAAAAAAACACATTATAATACGTTTTAAATTATATTGTAGAAAATTAACGTGTAAGCTTTGTTATCACCATTAATAGCATTAATATAAATGGCTACATAAAAAAGACAGAACTGAAGGGTGTTTTTTTGGACGTTGAAGTTGGCATCTTTTAGTTCAAATAGCTTTCAGCTTGTAACAATTTTTATTTGCTTCATTATAATTAAATTAGAAAATTGTATTTAGAAAATGTTAAATATTGTAAAAACTGAGAGGTTTAGGAGTTTGGTTTGTTTTCCAAAAGTTTTCGATATCAATTCTCCAAGTTTTGAGAAAAATTCAGAATCTTCCCCCTTTCAAATAAAAAAGTAGTTTTTTCCCATATAAATTAGTTAAATAACCAGTATTTTCACGTCTGTTAATTTACTGTCAATTTCATGCGACATGTTTTCTGAAGGCAACATGTTTGGTGAGCCTTACCTGTTCAGTTTTCCTGGTTTAGAGGGTACTTATTGGTTGATTTAGCTTCTAGAGTTAAGAAGGGGTAAGTCCGTGGGTCGAAGCATGCGGGCTTTCGGGCAGTTCTGCGATATCTTCCTGAGTGTGACCACGTACGATCCTCTTTCGAGTACACGGCGATTTTACCGTTCTTGGTGTTACTTTTACCGTTGCGGCAATTTCTTCTTAGTTCGCTTGTGAGTGAGTGATCGAATGCCGGTCGAGCTTTGTTGTGGTCACTTTTGGATTTGAAACCTCCAGGACAGCTACGTAAGTAATTTTTACAAGTTTTCTTTAGTTAGGTTTTTCAGTAGGGTTTTAGTAGATAGGGTAAGATCCACCAAGCATGCGCCGTTAAACTTGTTTGAAGTCACTCTTCTAGTGACAAATTTTCAGAGTGTTTTGATTTCTATTTAAATCTTTGTAAGTAAAAGGAAAATTTTTTCAAATCACTAAAAGCTGGTTATTTCTTTTGATTCCAGATCTCCCGGAGGCAATTTTAAACAATTTTAAATTTTAAAGAATTTTAAGGCTATTTTAAATTTTAAAGAATTTTAAGGCAATTTAAAGAATTTACAATTTTAAAGAATTTGCAATTTAAAGAATTTAGAAAATTTATTACAATTTTGAAATTTTTGATTTAATAGTTTAAAGAAATTTATTAAAAAAGTCAAATAAATAAAAAAGGTTCTAGTCTGAAGATATTTAATTTATTAATGTTCCATTGAGTCAATAAAAGAAGAGATTTTTATTTTCGTTTTTATCATTATTATGTAGAAGAAACCAATTTTTATTTGTTGAAGTAATTTATAATAAGATAAATAAAGAAAAATTTTTATCATTGAAGAAGTTTCATTTTAATCTCTCATTTAAGTTGTTCAACATATAAAAAATAAATAGTAGCTTTAATAAGGCTACAAGCTTCATTATGGCATTGAAGGTTTAATTAGAAGATAAAGTTAAAAGTGTTTATACGATAAACCATTATTACGAAGACTTCAGAAAAGGAAAATGTTATAAACACTGATATACCTATATGTCATAAAGGTCGTGTAGTATTAATAAATAGTCTAGTCTTTATCGGCAAGTGATCGTATATCAAAGAAGTGAGGGATGGAGACTAGAAGCACCGAATCCAATCTGCTGATTGGTGGATGTAGATTCAAATAATAAAAAACAAACTCTTAATTCATGAATTTAAGAATTATCCTACTTATTTTTTAGTGTATTTAATAATTAAATAAAAAATACTATAAATAATAAATGAGATGAGAATTTAAAAAATAATACAGAATTATGAATCTTCTCTTATAAAATGACATCAAGTCAAGTATTAAATTGTAAATGTACCTTCTGATGTACCTCTTCCGGCAAAAACGTATTTCACAGCTAATGAAATATAAATATTCATTTGCTTAACGAGTTCATTCTCAGAATGCAATATCCAGTGAGCCATTTTAACTTATTTAATTTATTTTCTTAATTTATGAAATAAATGCCTTTTTAAAAAGCATCTAATGTGATGAAATTAAACAGAAACTCATTATTGCTTACTACCTTTTGGTTCTTCATTCATTTTTGTTATTTTTTCATAAATTAGCTAACAGAGGAAAAATTACATTTATTTGGTAAATAATATATTAAATATACAGCCAGTTATTAATTTTGTAACAACCAAGTCTTAAATCAGTATAATCTAATAATATAATGAATAATGTTTACCTTTATTAATTTAATTACATTTGAATTGCTGCAATACAAAAATAGTTAATATACGGTACTTGGATCTATATTATAATCTACATTATAAAAACCAGTTCAAATGTATTTTGACTATGGTCAGGTACAGTTATTTGCAATAAAACATTTTCAAAGTTGTAGGAGAATGGAATTTAATTTTACAATATTTTCAAGAAAATATATACGAGTTTAACTTAAAGTTAGATAACAAATATACACTATATGACACTAACATATGTTACTATCTACTGAATTAACGGTGGATACTGTCAGATATTGACCTTAATATAGAGTTGAACTTCAGCTTTACAAATAAAATAATACAATAATGTTGAAAATGTAAAAAAAATCATTTTTTACTACTTACAACAAATGTTATTTGTTAGATTACTAACAAAATATTGGTTCGTTACAAGTAAAATTTATAGTGATCAAATATTATTTTTAAAATGTTAATCTCACTTAATAATCTTGCAATTTTTAAAGTACCCCAAATATAATACAGTAGAGACTTAAACAAAACAATAATTCTACATACATTGTCAATACTAATGAAAGGATTAAAAACAGTAAAAAAATGCTGAAGAAAGTCGATCGGAAAATGATGAGGTGTAAAATGATGTGAGAAATATAGTCACACACTACTTTAAGAACGTATTTCAATAGGATATTCCATTAACCAAAAACATGTGACGCCCAAAATATCCCTTGCAGTAAACAGTGCTCTAAGGGTGGCTAAGTGGTTATTACCCATGGGCCCTTCTATCTTGCAATCAGTCACCAGCCCTCCTCTCTCGAGTTATTACTTATTCCATCCATAAATAACCAACCCTTAGGTAACTTATAAATTTACGTAATAATATTGTAGTCCATTTTTTTACGCTAGACAAATTGTAAATCAAAGTTTGTCACATTCATGAATAAAAGTATCAAAAATTAATGGAACATGTGTATAAATATTGCTTATTTATAATTTTTAAATGTTTGTAAAATAAAGTACATTTCCAAAATTTAAACATAGTAAGCCAAATTAGGATAATCCATAAAAATATTTAGCCACAATGTCGAACATAACAAAAAACTGTTCTTATTAATAACCACTGAACTCTTAAAAGGTTATAAAACATAACAATAAAACAAAGTAAACACATGTATTAAAGAGGTTTATATAATTTTTAGAATTATTGAATGAAAGAATAATTTTAAAACTTATTAATTCGAATCCTTATGAAAACGGTGAATTTCTCTTATTTGGGTTATCTACAAAAAAATAGGTTTTGATCGCCTTACATTTGTCAAAAAAAAACTACAGAAAATAATATATCAGTTAGTATCAAAGGTTACTTGTTAAAAAATAAAACTGCATCATTCCTAAAATGTTCAGTATAATAAAGTTGTAAAAACAAATTTCGATCATGGCAAACAAACTACATGATGTCATTTCATCATATTTATCACTGCCATTGATTATTTTACAAGAGGTACACGCTTTCCGTTTCATACTAAGCTAATTTGGAATCTCAGTAAACAGACATTGATTAATTATATAGAAAAGTATATTGTCTACTTTTTTGCATATATTTTTGAAAATGACGCATATTTTTTATAACACAAATGCATAAAGAACAGATGTGCACAACAGTGTTATTGTTTAACTCACGAAACAATGACCTTTGTTCATAAGTAGCTCTAACACGTATCCCTAGTTTCCTTGTTCTTGTTTCTTGTTTCTTGTTTTTAATCCTACCAGTACTCTTATATTATCTAGATTTTCTCTTAATTATTGTTGCTTGATACTTATTTTTTACTATTTTGTATTAAATGTTTTTAATATATTTCCTTATTATTGATATATGCACACGTATAGCCTTCAACAACGTCCTAGTGAAAGTATAAAAATAATGTAATAGAATCAAATAGAATATGCTTTATTTGTTGAAATATACAAGATTGTACAAACATATATATGCATAATACATGTTTAAGAATATCAACATGAGGGAAACAAAGGTAGTTGGACATTTGCTATCATTACGTGAAAATTACTAATCACGACGTTTCGATTTGGTAAAACCCAAACCTTTTTCAAGTGCTAAAAACTAAATTACATCTTCACAAACATGTTATAAAACTACGTTCTTAAACTAATAACTTATCTACTTTAATAATTATCTACATTTTTACCTAGATCTTAACTTGTTCACTAACTTCCGATAATAACTTGTTCCGATAATAACAATAACTTGTTAACTTGTTCACTAATATTCCGATAAAAGAAACTTTAAGAATAATCGAAAACAGGCTTAACCAAGACACTAAACTTTCAGATCATACCAAACTGCCAATTAACGTAATAATAGAACTTTTACAGCTTTGCACTGAATGTAATCACTTTGAAATAGAAGGTCAAACTTCAGTCTGCAGAAAACAAACTCACACAGGCAAATACCTCAATTTCAATTCTAACCACCCACAAACTGTTAAAGAAGGCGTAGCCTTCTCTCTCTTTGATAGGGCCCGAGCCATATGCTCAGACAAAACTAAACTAGATAATGAACTAAAAAATGTTTCCAAAGCTCTAATAAACAATGGCTACCCTCAGTCTCTCATAAACAAATGCAAACAAATAAGAAAACGCAAACAAACACCCACTGACACAGAAAAGCCTAAAGCATTCATGTCCATTCCATATACGCCTAACCTTTCAGAAAAAAATCAGACGCATAGCTAGGAAATACAAAATCAGAACATCATTCAACACACATAACACATTAAGACAGTCTTTAACTAAAACTAAACCAAAGAATGAGGAGCAACCCTCCAAAAATTTAGTATATTGCATTACTTGTGAATGCAATGAGAAATACATAGGGGAAACAAAGAGACCACTGGAAGTTAGGCTAAAAGAACACAAAAATAACATTAAAAAAGGAGACACATTCTAAATTAGCTGAACATGCCTGGAACAATGAACACAGATTTAACTGGAATAAGACTAAAATACTTCACAGGGAACCACATTTTTTTAAACGTAAATTCATCGAAGGTGCCTTTATGAAACTAATGAACAAGTAATTAGTCAAAGTAGCATAGAAGTTAGACCCATGTGGGTTCCTTTACTTAAAAACACACTTGATAAAAAGTTCAATACACTCATGACATCATCTAACCAGAATCCTACACCACCTGCACCTACAACAATTAAACACCCCATGAGTCTACGTCCCCGCCCCCGCCCCCGTCCCCATACCTGAGTTACCGCATTTTTGGCGATCTCGGAGCGTATGTCCCTGACCTCCTCAGTCTGTGTATGGTTGTTGTGAAGTGTAGTGTGTATGTTTGTCTTGTCCCCGTGTTTTATCACCTTGGAGGGAACTTCGTAGACACTGCATTTGGATTGTATCATCCTCACTTCGTGCCTGGGACGTCTAGACGCCAGCGTCACTGCGGGTCGTAAGACTTCATCATTTTTGTAATATTTGATTATTGAATTGTTTTATTCCTAATAATTGTTGTCTTTTCAAGTTAAAATGTAATTGTCCTAATAGTAAAATGTAATTGTAATAGTAGTCTCAGTCCTTCCGAGTCATATATATCATTTTTGTGCATGTTGAATGTTATTTTAAATTGATAGTGTTTTTCAGGTACCATATATTTATGATTGGTTAATGTAATCTTATTTCAGTCTGATTTGAATATTAATTTTAATTGTGTTTTAAAATTTTTTCGTTGATATCGTGACCTTGACAGTGCCTAATTGGTTATATTAATTTAACTCTGTTAGTATTTTATATTTAGTATAAGTTGATTTTGTTGTACTCCATTCTCGGATCTAGGTAAAAATGTAGATAATTATTAAAGTAGGTAAGTTATTAGTTTAAGAACGTAGTTTTATAACATGTTTGTGTAGATATAATTTAGTTTTTAGCACTTGAAAATGGTTTGGGTTTTACCAAATTGAAACGTCGTGATTGGTAATTTTCACGTATTGATGGCAAATGTCCAACTACCTTTGTCTCCCTCATCTGATACTCCATCATTAACAAATTTCAAAAACAAATATCAACATATACAACAACAAAATATATACAGTACACAAACTATAATACATTAGTGTTACATTATATAATTCACTCAACATATAGTATAATTAATACTTTTATCATTATTATTGCACAGATAATAATGATTATTGCACAGATAAAATATGTTTTAAACTAATGTTGAGAACTAATCTTTTAAAAAATATAGAGCCTCAATAGGCAGAGCCTGTGTTGAGGTTCCTTCAATATATGAAAAAAAAATAATGCGCAAGACAATAGTTTGAAATATATTTAAATCCCATTTACAAGATTAAAGTTCATTATTTTAAAGATAATTATTTATTACATTTGTATATTTGTCAGAAAATCAATACATTCATGTTTTAAGAGCTAAGATTTTAATTTCATTGAAAAAAGTTGAAATTTTTTTAGTATCATAAATTCTTAATATATGAAAAGAAGGTGAACTTTAACTTTCTCTGGAAAGTGATTGTTAACAGTATTTTGAAAAGAGGGATTCAAAATGGGTTTATATATTTTTTTAAAGTTAGAAGTAAAATTACTGCAATCGACTACTGTTTCTTGGGCTAATATTCTGCAATATACTTTTGTCTTAACCCACAATTATACAAACTGTAATGGTAGTCTATAAATACACTACCATTACAGTGCATACTTATGATACAATGTACAGTGTATACATAAAATATAGACTTGTATACACAGTGTACATACAAGTCCATATTTTCCCACCCATACACGTACACTTGAACTTTCCCACCCATAAACGTAATTTAGTAAAAAAAAAAAAACACACACAAAATATAAAACTCAAATAACGGAATCCATATAGGCCCCCCTCACTCCCGGATTACTAGTTTTTCTGTTGTCAGTTGAGAGCGTTCACCGTCGCGTGTTTCGGAATACTATTCCGTAGACTACGTAGACCCTTGTCTACGTTAACCTACGCACCCCTCCCGACATGGATCAGCCACTTGTAAACACACCAGACAACGGCAAGCCTTGGCCCAGCGAAAGATTGATAGTCGGGACTTTGCTTCCTGTGAATCACCAACCACCCCAACCCCAACGGCCAGTTTAGGGTTGTCGATTTATAAGAGCTACCACACCAGTGCCACATGGTCTCAAACAAGGGTGCTCCTCCCCTACCTGTATCTTCCACATGAGTGGGCCAAAGTCTGGACTGAAGGCATATGCTTGAATTGCCACTCGTCCTCCGCCCTCTCAGACATCCTTGTCGTGCTTGTCAAGAGCGGATCTGAGGCCTAAACTTCCCCAAGCCTCATCAGCGTCACCGGGAATGAGAGACGGTTCAAGGACTGATGTCTTTCCAGCCTTGACCTAAATCCACTATCCGAAGGAAGGTTTATAACATAGGCGTGGTGAATCAGTGGATAAGGCTTCGGACTGCGGAAGGCAGGGTCCAAGGTTCGATTCCCCACTGAGCCAACGGTCAGTACTTCACTCGTTGAATAAATTTCACGCACAGGCCTAAATAAATGTGAACTAGGCCAAGTGAAGTTTTATACTTAAAAAAAAAAACATATTTTGAGGATTATAAGTACCCAAAGACATAGGTCTCTAAAAACTCTAAGACTGACTAAAAACTACTCTTTTAAATATACCTTGTAATAACACTGAACAATACTTAAATGGTTTTTCTTCTCACTGATACTCACATCACATGATATATTTGAAAAATTGAAAGTGAAAATACTAAAATGTAATTTGTTATTATTTGTATATGTTACAGTTAGTTTACACATCGTGCAGATAATGCAATGTCGTAAGGAAAGAGGCGTTATTATTGTATAGCATAGGATGATCATTTTTGATGTTAGTACAATTTTATATAAATAATAGAGTTACTTTGTTGGTGGTTAAAATGTTCAGTACACATAATATATCACTATTACTTTTAAGTAATATAAAACGAATAACGAATATAACGAATATTTTAAACGAATAACGAATATTTATAACTTTTAACGAATATTATAAAACCTTATTTGATACTGCAGGTAATGATGTGAGAAAAATGTGGAATGGTGTAAACCGATTATTAGGTAGATGCAAAAACAAAAATCTCGACAAACAAATAGTTAGTTCAATTGAAGGCTTACCTGAGCAGATTGCTGACAGATTTTCAGATGAATTTATAAATGGAATAAATAGTATTAGGCATCATTGCGGCATCCAATTTACAAATGAGAATAATTTGATAAGATCAAACATATCAGAGAGCTTTTATGTACCTATGTCAAATGAAAATAAAATAAAAGAATTAATAGAAAAATCAAACGTGAAAAAGGCTAGTGGAATAGATTCTGTAAGAACCAAAGATCTAAAGTTAGTATCAAGTAAAATATCACCTGCATTATCAAAAGCAATAAATTTATCATTGAAATCAGGAGTATTCCCAGACTGTTTAAAGACCTCAATAGTTAGACCAATATTCAAGAAAGGTTTGAAGAGTAAGTACGAGAACTATAGGCCTATTGCCCTCCTCTCCAGTATCGAAAAAATATTTGAGAAATATGTGTGCCATTATTTAAACAAATACCTCATGGAAAACTCTATAATTAGCAAAAACCAGTTTGCCTTCCAAAAGGGAAAAGGTACAGAGGATCTACTAAAGGAGGTCAGTGAGTACATTAACATACAAATAGATAAAGGATGCTATGTTCTGGCCCTTTTTATTGATTTGTCAAAAGCTTTTGATACAATAAATCATAAAAATTTGATAAGGACACTGGAGGACATTGGAATTACTGGCAATCAGTTAAAATGGTTTGAATCTTACCTGAGAAATAGACAGTTTACAGTAAAAGTAGAACAAACATATAGTAAAAGAAGTCTGTGTAATCTTGGAGTACCTCAAGGAAGTAACCTTGGGCCTGTATTATTTAATATATACCTAAATAATATATTTAGTAGAGTAAGAAATGTCAAACTCTGGGGATACGCAGATGATCTTTTGATAATAGCATCTCATGTGAACTTGGAAGTAGCCAGACACACTATGCAGAATAATTTTAACAGAGTGAACAAATGGATGCATGACATGGAATTAATAATTAACCCTCAGAAAACTGTACTAATGCCTATTTATCTTAGAAACAAAAATTTCACTTTTAAACCAGTAATTAAATACCATAGTTGCTCTTGCCTAAGATATACTGGTAATCAAGGTGGGCCTAATGAATCACAGGATAATACAGTTTGTAGCTGCACTGAAGTAGATATTGTAAATAAATGTGATTATTTAGGAATAACTATTGACAATGGACTGATTTGGAATGAACATATTGAGAAAATCCAAAGAAAGCTGTATGCTTGTACTGCAACTTTTTATAGGCTTAGAAATGTTTTAAGAGATGAAGGAAAGATATCGATATATAAGGCACTTGTTGAATCCATTATACGATACGGTGTAATACTATATGGAACAGCCGCAGATTGTCACTTAAATAAAATTAAAAAACTCCAAAAGAAATGTTTATATATGATGTTTAACGATGGAGAAAGTGGCTGGGAAAGCGTATATACAAGAGCAAATACCCTGTCGCCAAAGGGGTTTTATCAGTACACCATTATAATTGGTAATTTTTCTAATAACAAGCATAAAATTCTAAATTCCAAATCTACTTCAATTAACTTAAGAAACACCAAGAGATTAAAGGTCCAAACCATTAGATCTGTATTTGGGGAAAGATTACCAGGATATATAGTTCCAACATTATTCAATAAGCTTCCAAACGATATTTACTCTGAAAATAACTTCAATAAATTTAGGAAGAGAGTATATATGTGGCTTCAAAATGGCACATAAAGCTAAGCTTTTGATGATTGGTGTGTTCTATGTGGGCCTACCTTGTTAACCTCTTTGTATATTGTTGATATTTATTTATAGTGTACTAAAGCCTGTTTATTTTGTTAAGGCATAGGCCTATTTACTAAATATTTAATGCCTACTCAAAAAAAAAAAAAAAAAAGGAATAGGCCCTATAGTCTACTGTTGAATGGGGAATGCGTTGTAAGTGTTAGTAAGTTTATTATTTTAATTTCTTCCCCTTTTCATAATCTAAAATTAGTAATTTTATTTTAATCTCTTAAGTTTATAGTCTATTTCCAATTGTAATATTTATTGTTATCTTGTTATTAGCTTGTTTATGCCCACTCACAGCCACTTTCCAGGTCTGTACTAAGACCCAATATTTCTTTGTGCATTTACATTGTATAAACACTGTTGATTTTTGTTTTTAACTTATAGTTTTATTGTTATTGCCTCTGTAGTTGCATAAATGGCCCTTCACAGTAGGCCTATTATGCTTTAAATATGATGACATCCTGTACTTTCTAAGGCTTTACAGTTGTTACCTACTTAGTCTACACCATATTTTTAATAAATCTTTTATGTGTAGCCTACAAACCTTATGAAAGATCTCGTTGGAATATGTTTTCTTGAAGCTAAAGTTAGCTGGTGTCCCATGCTTACCTTGAATATCCATGATAGAGTAGATCTCCCCTAGTGTTAAATATCTGTTAGAAGGCAATGATTAAAATATGTTAGCGTTTTTTATGACATGTAAAACTGCACTGAGTTTGATTAAAAAGTAGTTATCTGGTTAATGGTGTTAAGATATAAGTTAGTAACACAAGCCATGAAAGCCCACCAAGGATGAACCATTATTAACACCAACCCATCACATCACATTCGTTAATTTGACACTGGTTAACACACAAACACTGAACACATATAACACAAATGGGCAAAGGCAATTGAAAATAATGCAAACGAATAATATCTCTTGTGATTTCTTTTTAGGATTCTTGATTTTTAATCTTTGAGTCTGTTATTGGTTATGTAGTAAACAACGTGACGCTGCTGCTGGCTGCTCCCGCTCCCGTGGTGACAGGCTTGCTTAACAGCTGTGGTCGCTGCGGTGGGGGGCATCAGCTGTCGTTGCCATAGAGTAAGATTTGATACTCTTTACACATCCAAATGTACAATAGTTCTTAAGATTTATTAATGCCACTTCTATTGTTAACTAGTTAAGTTTTAATACCCACCATCTGCCACTACTATACACACTGATATGTATTGTTTTCATTACTGTATATTCTTTAATATTATACTGTTTTTTTTTTATTTCTAAATGTAATGTATAAAATATGTAATTTCTGGATCCTGCTGATAAGTGAGTTCTCACTTAGCAGGGCCACTGCATGTAATATTTCTTGAATAAAAATATTCTATTCTATTCTATTCTATTCTATTCTATTCTATTCTATTCTATTCTAAGTAGTTAGATTTTTACTGTGATGTCATAGACCCATTGTTTACTTTTATTCCTGCTTTAATTTGTAAATAAACATAATACCCAAATTAATACCTTGGTTGGATGAAGCAAATACTAGATCTAATGGTTTGACTACTCAACATGGAAAGCACTCTGTAATCACAACGTACCCTGGGGCATCACTTGAGTTGGGCGCTTCTCTAAACAACGTCTCCGATATTGAATATAAACTATTTTTCCCATTTTACATAAACTTAATATTTTAAAGGGTATATAAATACATTATAACTGTTATTTAAGTAAGTACAATAATAGGTAGATATAAAAAGAAAGTAAATACATACTGTGTCTTGTAATACGATTTATTAATGTTGGTACCATAACTAATACTATTGTTCTATCTAGGTGGAGGGTAAAATAATAATGGATGTAGTTTTGGCACAAAAATAACCTTCCAAATATGCACCAAATATAAAATAAATCTATAAAATTTATATTATTTGACTCTGTATCAAATGACCTGCTTTAGTTTAGTCCAATAAATACAGCAAATTGCAATATCACATGACTGAAGACATGAAAAAGGTGTTTCATGGTATCAAATCTTTATCTGAGTAAATTTTTAATATGACAGATAGAATATAGTGTTGGATTGTTAGGAGTTAACTTGAGTATTGACAACGTTATCGTTATTAATATTGCAATACTTGTTTATCAGAAAACAATGAGGTTTTGGGAATATGTTCGTTTTGTAACACATAAATGTTTTCCTTTAGAACATTTGTTAACTTCATTTTTGAACAAGCCTAAATGTATTCAGTATTTACTAAACGTACTGTATCATATGCAAGAGTAAATTTCCTTTAAATTTTAGTTATGTATAATAGTATTTAACCTTTTAATCTAATACTTTTTTAATAATCATATACAAAACAATAAGACATGTTAGTAAATACATTTAAAAAAGCTACCGTTTAAATGAGCAATATAAATTTAATGAA